>CAJNDS010000813.1:592500-617500 GCA_905221605.1 Symbiodinium natans
CTAAACCCTAAACCCTAAACCCTAAACCCTAAACCCTAAACCCTAAACCCTAAACCCTAAACCCTAAACCCAAAACCCTAAACCTAAAACCCTAAACCCTAAACCCTAAACCCTAAACCCTAAACCCTAAACCCTAAACCCTAAACCCTAAACCCTAAACCCTAAACCCTAAACCCTAAACCCTAAACCCTAAACCCTAAACCCTAAACCTTCAACCCTCAACCCTCAACCCTATAGCCCTAAAACCCCATACTGTAAACCCTTTCTAAACCTACTGAGACCCTATTTGCCAACATGGGTTTAGGTTAGGGTTTAGGGTTTAGGACCCCACACCCTTTTTGCCGACAGGGGTCTGGGGTTTCGGGTTTCGGGTGTAGGGTAACTGGGTTTAGGGTTTAGGGTTTAAGTTTAGGGTTTAGGGTTTAGGGGTTTAGACTTTCGGGTTTAGGCGCCCACAGCCTTCCCGCCCCGCTTGTTTCTTCGCGTGCAGACCTGGGACAAAGACCACAGTGGCTACATCACCAAGGCCCGCAGTTCAGGGTTTAGGGTTCAGGGATAGGGGGTTTAGGGTTAGGGTTTCGGGTTTGGGGTTTGGGGTTTGGGGTTTGGGGTTTGGGGTTTGGGGTTTAGGGTTTAGGGTTTAGGGTTTGGGGTTTAGGGTTTAGGGTTTAGGGTTGCGCGTTGTCTGAGGCTAAGGTTTTTTGGGATTGTGGGGACTTCCCAGGCTCAGGCTCGAGGGTCCAACTCACAATCCCAAACAACCTTAGCCTCAAAACGCTCGAAACCCTAAACCCTAAACCCTAAACCCTAAACCCTAAACCCGAAACTTTAAACCCTAAACCCTAAACCCTAAACCCTAAACCCTAAACCCTAAACCCTAAACCCTAAACCCTAAACCCGAAACTTTAAACCCTAAACCCTAAACCCTAAACCCTAAACCCCAAACTCTAAACCCTAAACTCTAAACCCTAGACCCTAAACTCCAAACCCCAAACCCTAAACCCTAAACCCTAAGCCCTAAACCCTAAACCCTAAAACCCTAAACCCTAAACCCTTTCCCCTAAACCCTAAACCCTAGACCCTAAACCCTAAACCCCAATCCAGGAGGAGTTGCAGGAGGTGTTCACCCGGCTGGGCTGCAAGGTCTCCGCCGGGGACCTCGGCAAGGCGCGCGGAGACCGCCGGTCTGACGGTTTGGGGTTCTTGGGGTTTAGGGTTTCGGGTTTAGGGTTCAGGGTTCAGGGTTTAGGGTTGAGGGTTTAGGGTTTGGGGTTTAGGGTTTGGGGTTTAGGGTTTAGGGTTTAGGGCTTAGGGCTTGGGATTTTTGGGGGTTAGGGTTTAGGGCTTTATTGGGTTAGGGTGTTGGGGTGTCGGGTTTTGGGGGTTTAGTGTTTAGGGTAATTGGGGGTTTAGGGTTAGGGTATCTTGGGGTGCTTTTGGGGGATTTGGGGTTTAGGGTTTTGGAGGTCAGGGTTTGGGAGTTTGGGAGTCTAGGAGTTGAGGAGCTTAGGGTTTCGGGCGTCTTAGAGAAGTCAACTACCCTAAAGACCTCACCCCACGTACCCCTTGAGTACCCTCCAAGCTTCACCCGAGCTCCTAAGCCTAAACCCCAAACCCTAAACCCTAAACGCTAAACCCGAAACCCGAAACCCTAAGCCCTAAACCCTAAACCCTAAGCCCTAACCCTAAACCCTAAACCCTAAACCCTAAACCCTAAACCCCGAACTCCAAACCCCAACAACCCTAAACCCAAAATCCTAAACCCCCAAAAGCCCTACGCTCTAAACCCAGCACCCCAAAGCCTAAACCCTAAACCCGCCAGGTCTTGAAGGAAGCAGATGCGGACAAGGCGCATTCCACGTCCAACCCCCCCCCCCCCCCCCCCCCCCTTCCCCGGAAGCCCCTAAAAGTCCCTAAGGGTTTCCCCCCCCGAAGCTCCAAAAAGTCTGTTTAGGGAGGGTCGGGGGTTCAGGGGATGTAGGGTTCCAACCCCTCAAGCCCAGGTCAACTCTACATCCCTCAATCCCGAAACGCCACAGCACGGCGCCAAGATGAGCCTGCGTCGATCGTCCCTGATGTTGGGGCCCCTGGCGGTTTTGGGTGGGAGCACGGGGAAGGTATGTATGGAGCAGCACTGCACAAGGACCCAGAAGGGACCTTTAACCTTTTTCATGGGGTGCTTCATGGGCCCGTGTTGTGGAGCCCCGAAGTTTTTTTGCCACCCTAAGCCCTACAGCCTAAACCCTAAACCCTAAACCCTAAACCCTAAACCCTAAACCCTAAATCCTAAAATTCCACCGTTGGGGGCCCATCGTTACATTCCTAGACATCTCGGCAGGACAGCAAGATCAGCTACGAAGAGCGCCTCGGCTTCGTCCAAGGACCTGATGATTCCCCCCTGCTCGATCATGCGGGGTTACCCTAAACCCTAAACCCTAAACCCCAAACCCCAAACCCTAAACCCCAAACCCCAAACCCTGAATCCCAAACGCAAACCCTAAGCCCAACCCCTATAAGCTCTTAACCCCGAACTCATTCACTTGTTTTTTCCTCTCGGGTCTCCCGCCCAGGTACATAGGGTTTGGGGTTTGGGGTTTAGGGTTGCTAGGTCTCCATAAAACCCGCAGGGTAGCTTAGGCCTCAGGGCTTCTTGCATGGTCCCTTAACATGGTCACTTGCCTTCTTTAAAGGCTTCTGAAGTATGGGCCCTTTGGCTTTAGGGTTCAGGGTTTAGGGTTTAGGGTTTAGGGTTTTAGGTTTAGGGTTTAGGGTTTAGGGTTTAGGGTTTAGGGTTTAGGGTTTAGGGTTTAGGGTATGCAAGGGGTCCCCATTTAAGGGACATGCTAAGGGACCATGCCCGATTAAATTAGGGTTGAGGGTCTTGCTGGGCCCTGCCTCCCTGCGGCGTTATGAGGTTATCAACCGTAGAGTGGGTTTAGGGTTTAGGGTTTAGGGTTTAGGGTTTGGTTTAGGGCTTAGAGTTTTGGGCCCAGGGTCCCTCTCACGGATAACCGATTATTCGTGGGGTTGGGGTTTAGGGGTTAAGGTTTAGGGTTTAGGGTTTCGTTTCTAGGGTTTAAGGATTTTTTTTGTAAGATTTTGCTAAAGTATTCCGTTGCAAGCATACTTAAGTTGACTTCGTAGATCGCAGGAACACCAATGCGAAACTATTTGAGAAGGCCTCTGACATTGCAGGTAGACAAGCTATCAACCTAAACCCTAAACCCTAAACCCTAAACCCTAAACCCTAAACCCTAAACCCTACACCCTAAACCCTAAACGCAATGGCTGCACAACACGAATGCTCTCATATTTACAACATCAACAGGCAATGACAATCACGAGCTACCCCTGTGTTTTTTTGGAGGGTTTAGGCTTAGGAAGCAGACAGGCCAAAACTGGTCACCACGAGCTACCCCCGTATTTGTTTGGAGGGTTTAGGTTTAGGGTTTAAGGCCTCTAAATCCTACCCTCCAATGTCACCACCATGGGCCGAAAGCGGCCGGACGGCCGCCGCAAGCGCTCCAGCGGCGAACTGAGGCAGTTCAGGCAGAAGGCGGCGGACACCCTGGGATTCGCGGATGTGCTGCGCCACGGGCCTGTGTCGTCGAATCTCGACGCATGCCTGATGAGGAGTTATGGCTTCTGTCTCCAAGCAGGTCTCGGGCGGAGATATCCCAGCGGCGTCATGAAGGAGTTCTTCGAGTGTGTTTCTTATGTTTTGCAGCCCTATCCCTTTCCCCTAAACCCGAAACCCCAAAACCCAAAGCCCTAAACCCTAAACCCTAACCCCAACCCCCAAGCCCCAAGCTCTAAACCCCCAAAACCCCATGCTCTTTCCCCTAAACTACTGAGCTCAAATCCCCCCCCCCCCCCCCCCCAAACTAGGACCCAGAGTAGGCCCCTATTCCCTCTTTTTTCGGGTCCAGGTTCCCTTACAAGCCCTTTTCACCAAACAGGGTTTAGTGTCTATTCACCCAAAACCCTAAACCCTAAAACCTAAACCCTAAGCCCTAAATCCTAAACCCTAAACCCTAAACCCGAAACCCTAAACCCTAAACCCCGAGAGCTCAGGTTTGTTGGCTGGCTGTGCCGCGCACCCCACCTCGAGCACTACTTCAAGGCAGATGTAGGGTTTAGGGCTCGGGGGGTTTAGGGTTTAGGGCTTTTTAGGTGTTTTTAGGGGTGTTTAGGGGTGTTTAGGGGTTTTTAGGGGTTTTTTAGGGGTTTTTTAGGGGTTTTTTAGGGGTTTTTTGGGGGTTTTTTAGGGGTGTTTAGGGGTTTTTAGGGGTTTAGGGTTTAGGGTTCTAGAAGTTTGGGTGTTTAGGACTTTAGGGTCTAGGGTTTAGGGGTCGGGAGGTGCAGGGTTGTGGTTGAGGGTTCAGCATCTTTATGTACTAGCCAGGGGATGGCGTAGTGTCTTTGATGGGCAAGTTTCAGGTTTGCGGGCTTTTCAGGGATTGGGGGGGAGGGGGGGGGGGGCGGGTTGGGTTGAAGCTCTCCCTTCGTAATTTTCCCGGTATGTCCCGGGTCACTACGCTTGTAGGTACATGGCCGTAGCTACAGTTCAGCCTTCCATCACCATAACCAGAATGTTTAGGGTCTCTGCCTGGAGTTTTGGAGTATGGGTTGAATTTAGAGTCGATGTAGCGGGTTCCCTTGACCTTACTCCTGGGTTTTGGAATCCTGTGTGTTTATACTGTTTTTGGTTCTGGGTTCCGATGATAGCTACCTCTGCCTTAAAAACCATAATATACTTTGGGATGTTCCCCCTTGTACTAACAGTCCTGTATCGGGACTATAATGGGGGGTACTATAATCCCTCCTTAAACCCTAAACCCTGAACCCTAAACCCTAAACCCTACACCCTAAACCCTAAACCCTAAACCCACAACCCTAAACCCTAAACCCTAAACCCTGAACCCTGAACCCTAAACCCTAAACCCTAACCCCTAAACCCAAAACCCTAAACCCTGAACCCTAAACCCTAAGCCCTGAACCCTGAACCCTAAAGCCTAAACCCTAACCCCCCAAAGCAGGGCTACCCTGGTGTTTTCCAGGTCAGCGAGGACATCCTCAAGCGAAACATCAAGGAGCCAGCCTAGGATCTAGTGCTTGTCGGGCGTAGGGTTTAGGGTCTAGGGTTTAGGGTTTAGGGTTCAGGGTTTAGGGTTTAGGGTTTAGGGTTCAGGGTTTAGGGTTTATGGTTTAGGGTGCAGGGTTTGTTTCGGGTTTAGGGTTTAGGGTGTAGAGTTTCAGAGTGTGGGGTTAAGGAATTGGAGCTGCAGGGCAAGTTGCAGGGATCAAGGACGCTGGGCCCTCAACCTAGCATGAACCCCGCTACCCCGGAGACTTCGATTATCCCTGAATGAGAGATGGGTCCTTAAGTTGCAATAAGGAAGCCGAATAATAGTAATAGTAGCATTAACAGAATACGAGTACCATTAGTATTACGGTAAATAACATAAAATATTAACGAAGTGAAGACAACAAGAATAAATACGAAAATGATTGACATGAAACGTATCCTGTCTTTTTTAATAAGGAATTTCTGATTGTAGACCTGGAACCCTATAGCCCGAAGCCTTCAACGCTGTAGCCCTAGACCCGCATAACCCCTGAACCCTAGACCCTAAACCCTAAATCACCTAAACCCTGAACCCTAAACCCTAAACCCTAAACCCTGAACCCTAAACCCTTAGCCCTAAACCCTGAACCCTGAACCCTAAACCCTAAACCACCTAAACCACCTAAACCACCTAAACCACCTAAACCACCTAAACCACCTAAACCACCTAAACCACCTAAACCACCTAAACCACCTAAACCACCTAAACCCTCAAGCCGCGAGACGCCAGGATGTGTCGGCGATGACCACGAAGATGCAGAAGGCGTGGTCTAAGACGGTCGGCTTAGAGTTTAGGGAGTAGGGGGATCAGGGTTCAGGGTTAAGGGTTACTTAGGGTCTGGGTTTTAGGGCTTAGGGCTTAGGGCTTAGGGCTTAGGGCTTAGGGTTTAGGGTTTAGGGTTTAGGGTTTAGGGTTCAGGGTTCAGGGTTCAGGGTTTAGGGTTTAGGGTTTAGGGTTTAGGGTTAGGGGTTAGGGTTTAGGGTTTAGGGTTTAGATTTGAGCTGCGGGCCTGGTCAAGGCTCACTTGGCTGTCTGCAAATAGTCCCATGCCCTGCATCGCCGGGCCAACTTGTCTTGTTTAGGGTTCAGGGTTCAGGGTTTAGGGTTTAGGGTTCAGGGTTCAGGGTTCAGGGTTTAAGGTTTAGGGTTTAGGGGAAGTTCAGGGTTTAGGTTTAGGACGTAGGGTTTTAGGGTGTGTAAAAGGGGTCCGCGCGGAAGAGGGTGCAACCCTACATTGACTCACAAGGAACCACGCGAAGTCTTTGAACATCGACCGACAGGAGCCAGGCAAACAAGCAAAGTAGCCCTAAACCCTAAACCCCAAACCCGGAACCCTAAATTGCGCTAGCAGGGTTTTGTTGGCACCGCTCAGTCTTCTTTCCCTGGTAGGCGTCTTCATCGCTTCCAGCCCACAATGGCAGCCCTTGAGTCCTGGAATCCCTTGAGGTTGGCCCTAAACCCTAACCCCTTAACATCCCAAACCTTTCTAAACCTTACTAAACCTTACGAAACCTTACTAAACCTTACTAAATTAAACCTTACTAAATCTTACTAAAGCTTGCTAAACCTTACTAAACCTTACTAATTCCTAAACCTAAGCCCTAAAGCCTAAACCCTAAACCCTAAACCCTAAAACCTAAACCCTAAACCCTAAACCCCGGCACCCTGAACCCTCAACCAAATAGGAGATCGAGAAGTCGAAGAATCCCATGGCCACGATGACGCTTGGCTCTGCTTCTTTAGGAGTTGGGACATCAGGGCCCAGGGTCTAGGGGTTTAGGGTTTGGGGTTTAGGGTTTAGGGTTTAAAGTTTAGTTGAGACATCAGGGCCTAGGGTCTAGAGGGTTTAGGGTTTAGGGTTTAGGGTTTAGGGTTTAGGGTTTAGGGTTTAGGGTTTAGGGTTTGACTTTAGGGTTTAGGGTGTAGGGTTTCGGGTTTCGGGTTTAAGCAGGGTTTAGGGGCCTAGGTGTAGGGTTTAGGGTTTGGGCAAGGATGATTGTTAAGTCAAAAGAAGTCTTCTTCGGGACCTTGTTTGGCGCATATTTTTGGGCCCTGCAGACCCCACCCCCCCCCCCCCCCCCCCCCCCCCCGCTCTTATTTCTGTTTGTTGGGTTTAGGGTTTAGGGTTTAGGGTTTAAGGTTCCGCATCTCAAGTCCAAGCCTTCACTAGTCAAGATTTTTCCAGAAAAATACCCACCCGCCCAAAGATTCCCATAACATTAAGAAAATATTTCACTTATGGAACGACCTTGCCCAGTAACAAAATGGCCTTGCCCGGTAAAAAAATGACCTTGCCCAATTAAAAAATGACCTTGCCCAGTAAAAACATGACCTTGCCCAGCAAAAAAATGACCTTGCCCAGTAAAAAATGACCTTGCCCAGTAACTCATTAACATTTAAATTATATATGAAAGAGAGGTTTAGTAGTGTTTAGGGTTTAGGGTTTAGGTTCCCTTATAGTTGGCTCTTTAACCCAAAAAGGGCACCCTTCTTTTTCCTAGGTTGCTCCTGGGTCTAGCCGTCAGGATGTGTTTGGGATGCCCCCTAAGCCACCCTAAGCAACCCCGGCCCTAAAACCCTAAACCCTAGCCCCTGAACCCTAAACCCTAAACCATAAACCCTAAACCCTAAACCCTAAACCCTAAACCCTAAACCCTAAACCCTAAAACCCTAAAACCCTAAACCCTAAACCCTAAACCCTAGATCCTAAACCCTAAACCCTAAACCCTAAACCCTAAACCCTAAACCCCTAAAACCCTAAACCCTAAACCCTAAACCCTACCCTAACCCTAAACCCTAACCCTAAACCCTAAACCCTAAAACCCTAACCCCCTAAACCCTAAACCCTAACCCTAAACCCTAAACCCTAAACCCTAAACCCTAAACCCTAAAACCCACCCTAAACCCTAAACCTAAACCCTAAACCTACTAAACCCTAAACCCTAAACCCTAAACCCTAAAACCCTAAACCCTAAACCTAACCCTAAACCCTAAACCCTAAACCCTAAACCCTAAACCCTAAACCCTAAACCCTAAACCCTAAACCCTAAACCCTAAACCCTAAACCCTAAACCCTAAAACCCTAAACCCTAAACCCTAGATCCTAAACCCTAAACCCTAAACCCTAAACCCTAGATCCCTGTCAGTGACGAAGGTGCATCCTTGCACCTTAGGCCCGCAGACCCTGGGGCCTGCGGAAGGCACAACGATTTCGCACTAAACCCTAAAGGGTTTAGGGTTTAGGGTCTTGGGGTTTGGGGTTTAGGGTTTGGGGTTTAGGGTTTAGGGCTAGGGCCCAGAAGCCCCCAACGATTCTTGAAGCCAGCCGAGGATGAAGATGGGCATGCAGCTGGAGGATCCGATTCAGCGCTTGCAAGGGACAAAAGGAGGGACCCTTATTTTAAGGGACCTTCGGGGTGATTTAGGGTTTAGGGTTTAGGGTTTAGGGTTTCGGGTTTAGGAGCCACTTATAGGGAAATAAGATTAGTGTCCCTTCTGGAGGTCCCTCCTTATAGCCCTCAATGCTTGCACTGCGGGCTCAGTGCTTTGGGGTGTTAGGGCTTTCGTGCCTCAGGGCACTAGTGTTTGGGCCTAACCCTAAACCCTAAACCCTAAACCCTAAACCCTAAACCCTAAACCCTAAACCCTAAACCCTAAACCCTAAACCCTAAACCCCAAACCCTAAACCCTAAACCCTAAACCCTAAACCCTTAAACCGCCAAACCCATGCCCTAAACCCAAAACCCGAAAGCCACAAACCCCACAACCTCGAACCATAAACCTTTCCCCAGAGGTTGAAGAAGCTGTTGGGCTTAGTTTGGGGGGGGGGGGGGTTGAGGGGTTTAGGATTTTGGGTTTGGGGTTCAGGGTTTAGGTTTTAGGGTTTAGGGTTCAGGGTTTAGGGTTTAGTGTCGAGGCTTTGTCCTGTTAGGGGTCTCCGGCACGCCGGCTTCAAGCTTGACAGTGCAGCCATTTCGGCCAACTGTGCATTGCTCGGCACCCCAGACGCGAAACTCTTGGTTTAGGGTCAGGGTTTAGGGTTTAGGGTTTAGGGTAGTTTAGGGTTTAGGGTTTAGGGTTTAGGGTTTAGGGTTTAGGGTTTAGGGTTTAGGGTTTAGGGTTTAGGGTTTAGGGTTTAGGGTTTAGGGTTTAGGGCTAGCTTTCATGGCGGCGGTTCGTATCCGGATGCTCTCAGGGGACGAGGTGGCCAGCATGCCTCTGGAGGAGGTGCGGGACGTGAGGGAAGTGAAGCAGCGCCTGCATGAGCTGCACCTTGGGGGACGAAATGGGCCCGAAAAGGGTTTAGGGTTTAGGGTTTAGGGTTTAGGGTTTAGGGTTTAGGGTTCATATACCTTAGTAGGAATTACAGTACTTCTAGGGTATAGGACCCCAATTCTAGGGGTTCATTTGGTCCCCAAGGCACGGCCTGCCGCCGCGATTCAGGCAGAGGCTTTTCCTGAATGGCGCCAGGTTGGATGAGGCCCCTGGGTTTAGGGTTTAGGGTTTAGGGCTTAGGGTTTAGGGGTTTAGGGGTTTAGGTGTTTAGGGTTTAGGGTTTAGGGTTTAGGGTTTAGGGGTTTAGGGGTTTCGGGGTTTAGGGGTTTAGGGGTTTAGGGCTTTAGGGGTTTAGGGGTTTAGGGGTGTAGGGGTAGCGTTTAGGGTTTGGGGTGTAGGGTTTAGGGTTGGTAGCCCAGTGGTACCCTTTTTCCTCCAATTTTTTTTGGGTTCAAGGGAACCCTTTCTAAAGTCACCCACCCCAAGAAAGGGTACCCTTAGTAGAATATTCTTACCTGGGCTTCCCTCAAGGAATTCAACCCTAAACCCTAAACCCTAAACCCTAAACCCTAAACCCTAAACCCTAAACCCTAAACCCTAAACCCTAAACCCTAAACCCTAAACCCTAAACCCTAAACCCTAAACCCTAAACCTTGAGGCTGTCCGCTTGGAATCCCCGATGGACTTGGAGCTGGTCCTGGTTCCTTTTGCCAGCGATTCCGAGACGCGCGTGGATGAGCTCACTGCTGCTACCAGAGAGGGCTCAGCAGCCAAGGTGCTTTGGAAGGGTTTAGGGTTTAGGGTTTAGGGTTTAGGGTTTAGGGTTTAGGGTTTAGGGTTTAGGGTTTAGGGTTTAGGGCTTGTCTTCGTTTCGTACTCACTCATCATCTTTCATGAGAAGTTAATGAGAGATATCGAGAGACCAAAGATATGGATAGAGGCAAGCCGGACTAGAGCTCATCAGTAGCTATGCGAAGACTATGAGTTGTTGATGCTTTCGGTTGTCTCTACGAACTTGTTCCCTGAACTCATTGACGTTGTGCTTCGGGAAGCTACACCTCGGACCCCAAGCCCCCAAGCCCCCAAGCATCAGTGTGGGGTTTCTAGGTGGAGTCCATGCTGCATCTCCCACAAGATCCAGATCTGATCGGCAAGCATGGTTTCACTGCTCTGATCTGGGCTGCCCGAGAGGGCCATGTCGAAGCAGCGCGCTTGCTGGTGGAGGCCGGCGCCGACACGGGCCTGGCCGATGCGCATGGAGACAGCGCTTTGCAGTGGGCCTGCTTCGAAGGCCGTGTCGACCTCGTGCGTCTGCTTCTTGAGGCCGGCGCCCCGAAGGACCGTCCCGACGTGTGTGGGAGGACTGCTCTGATCCCCTGGGGAACGGCATGGAAGTTTACGAAAGTAGGGGAATCCCGAATATAGTCCCAACAAATAGTAGGATTCCCTTACAATAAGGACCCCAAAAAGGTACCCAAAAGGTACCCCTAAATTTCGGAAACCCTCAAATGAAGCCCAGAAAGGGTTCATGGTTCATATTCCTAGTATTGAAAGTAGTATAGGGCATAGGACCCCCAATTCTTAGGGCTCATGCGGCCCCCTGCGTGTGTGGCAGGACTGCTCTGATGCTGGCAGCCCGTCAAAACCATCTCGAGGTCGTGCGCTTGCTGCTGGAATCCAAGGCCGACAAGGACCTGGCCGACAAAAGTGGTGCCACCGCTCCCTGAGCAGCTGACTGAGTACACTTTTATACACTTCTTGGGATACTATTGTCCCCTATGGAGCTAAAAAAGGGTGCACATTTTTTTGGGGGCTTTTTGAACTCAGCAACTAAGGCTCTGATGCGGGCGAGATCTGTAGGCCATGGGCAAGTCGCGGACTTGCTGCAGGCGTCTGCCGACGTCAACGACCCAATTCCAGACGTCAAGCAGATGGGAGATCGCCAGAGCTTGCAAAACTTGCTGTTGCTTCGTAGGGAAAGAGGGAATGAGGTACCCTATGCTTTCCCTTTAAGGGTATATACTATATATATATATATATATATCTATATATCTATATATATATATATCTATATATATATATATATATATATATATAGGGGATATAGGGTACCTCATTCCCTCATTCCCTATGAACCAACAGTAAGAAAACCGGTTCCCGAAGGTGCCTCAGCCCTCCTTCCTGGCCACTCGGCCTCTGCTAACTGCACAGGGTTTAGGGTTTAGGGTTTAGGGTTTAGGGTTTAGGGTTTAGGGTTTAGGGTTTAGGGTTTAGGGTTTAGGGTTTAGAGTTTAGGGTTTAGGGTTTAGGGTTTAGGGTTTAGGGTGCAACCACCGGTGCTTCTCCCGCCGCTGCCCTGCTTGGAGACCTCGGGCAATTCCAAGCCACTTGTGTCGATTCCCCCTCTGGACACACTAAACCCCTGAACCCCCAAACCCTACAGCCCTAAACCCTAGAGCCCTAAACCCTAAACCCTGAAACCCCTAAACCCTAACCACTAATCCCCTAACCCCTAACCCCTAACCCCTCAACCCTAAACCTTAAACCCCAAACCCCAAACCCCAAACCCTAAACCCTAAGCCCTAAGCCCTAAACCCTAAACCCTAAACCCCTACACCCCTACACCCCAGACCCCTGTACCCACCCAATGAGCCCTGAGAAGCCCTTGGCCGCGGCAAGAGAAATCTAGGGTTTAGGGTTTCGGGCTTAGGGTTTAGGGTTTAGGGTTTAGGGTTTAGGGTTTAGGGTTTAGGGTTGAGGGAAGTTCCTCTTGTTCTTGCTTTTCAGGGGCCCACTCTTCAGGGGAGCCCACCCATCCGTCTTGGGCCCTCGAGGTGGCCTAGGGATTGGGTTTAGGGTTTAGGGTTTAGGGTTTAGGGTTTAGGGTTTAGGGTTTAGGGTTTAGGGTTTAGGGTTTAGGGTTTAGGGTTTAGGGTTTAGGGTTTAGGGTTTAGGACTGGCCCATTCCCCCGCGAAGCTCCAGAAGAAACCTTCAGGATTGAGGGTTTGGGGCTTAGCGTTCCCTAAACCCTAAACCCTAAACTCTAAACCCTAAACCCTAAACCCTAAACCCTAAACCCTAAACCCTAAACCCTAAACCCTAAACCCTAAACCCTAAACCCTAAACCCTAAACCCTAAACCCTAAACCCTAAACCCTAGTTTTGGGGTTTAGGGTTTAGGGAGCTGCCTTCCCTGCATTCAGGAGGTGCAGAAGAAGGCTCAGGCCAGGGTATGTGGTTGAGGACAGGTTGGTTAGGAGTTGAGGGTTTAGGGTTTAGGGTTTAGGGTTTAGGGTTCCTGGGCTCTTGACCTGAAACCCTGCAACCCTGAAGCCCTATGGCCTTATGATTGCCTCATAAGTCCGGCAGCCGTAAACCCTAAATCCTAAACCCTTTGAAGCCCGTAAAGCCTGAACCCAAAAGGTTGCTACACGGCGAGGGATAGAAGAAGGGCCACCTAGCCAGTTCGAAAATTCATGGCCCTGTTGTGGACATCCCCAGGGTTTAGGGTTTAGGGCTTAGGGTTTGGGGTGTAGGGTTTAGGGTTTAGGGTTTAGGGTTTAGGGTTTAGGGTTTAGGGCTTAGGGTTTAGGGTTTAGGGTTTGGGGTGTAGGGTTTAGGGTTTAGGGTTTAGGGAAACTCGGAGCTCCGAAACCCCAAGCCCCAAACCCTAAACCCAACCCCGGGTACGCGTGGATCGCAAGTTTTTCACTCGATGTCCAGCCTGGTGCACGGTGACACACCCCGGGGCCACAGAGACCCTAAGGTTTAGGGTTTAGGGTTTAGAGTTTAGGGTTTAGGGTTTAGGGTTTAGGGTTTAGGGTTTAGGATAATCGTACTTAAAGCCCACTGAAAAGCCCCTCGAGTCCCCCTAGTAGGGTTATCATTGGGTCAGAAGTGCAGACATATTTGCTTTGTGGTGCTTTACTGTAACTTTAGATCTTTAGCCTTTTTGGGCTTGTTGGGTTTCTGAGCAAGGCAGCTAACAATTTAACCCTAAACCCCAAACCCTAAACCCTAAACCCTACACCCCAAACCCTAAACCCTAAACCCTAAACCCTAAACCCTAAACCCTAAACCCTTTTTGTTCAGCGGGTCCGTTTCCCTTCTAAACTCCTTGACAGCAGAACTTCAGGGTTTAGGGTTTAGGGTATAGGTTCCAGGGTTTAGGGCTTAGGGGTTAGGGTTTTCTCTGTTATTCTGGCATCCAGGAAGAAATCCCATGGTTTTTTTGAGCAGCATCCGCCGGGTAACGAACCTAGATTGGACCTAGACAACAACTCACAACCCTAATCCCTAAACCCTAAACCCAAAACCCTTAACCCTTAACCCTACACCCTAAACCCTAAACCCTAAACCCCCTTTTGGGACTGGGCTTGGGATCCTATAGGGTCTGCTTTTCGGTCTTTCGTCTTCGGGCTTTAAGGGGTTTTAGGGCTTGTAGGGTTTATGGGTTGATGGGCTTTATAGGGTGTTTAGGGTTTGGAGGGTTTGGAGGGTTTATTCAAGGTTTAGGGTTTGGGTTTAGGATTTAGGGTTTAGGATTTAGGGTTGAGGGTTGAGGGTTTAGGGTTTAGAGTGTCGTACCCCTAAAGGTTCCCCTTAATCTACTCCAAATATGGCCCTTATTCTGCCTGAAGGATTAAAATGGGGTCGGTACGCCAGGCGCGAATTGACAAAGAGCTGACTCCAGTCATCAAGAAGACTTTCGCGTACCATGACAAGGAGCGCTGCAGCATACCCCAAGCCCTAAGGGTTTCGGGTTTACGCTTTCAGGTTTTAATTAAGGTTTAAGGTTTAAGGTTTAGGGTTTAGGGTTTAGGGTTTAGGGTTTAGGGTTTAGGTTAGGGTTTAGGGAGCCCCTGGCAAAAATCCCTAAACCCTAAACCCTTTGGACCATAAACATGCAGCCCTACGCCCGAGATGCCAAGCCCAATAAGCTCTCAAGCCCCCTTTCAAAGACCCGCATTTCAAAACCCAGAGCCCGCAACACAAAGCCTCAAGCCTTTAGGGTCTAGGGTTTCAGGGTTTCAGGGTTTCAGGGTTTAGGGTTTTGGGTTTAGGTTTTAGGTTTAGGGTTTCAGGGTTTCAGAGTTTCAGGGTTTCAGGGTTTCAGGGTTTCAGGGTCTAGGGTCTAGGGTCTAGGGTCTTGAGTTGTAGCCCACCTACACGCCCCCTAAGCGCCCGAACAGGGTTACAGTTGTGTCATATGCCTGGGTGAATAAGTGCCATGAACCTGCAAGGAGGGTGCTCGCAAGGTTCCAGAGATACCTCAGCCACCCTAAACCCTAGGCTTAGGGTTTAGGGTTTAAGGTTTAGGGTTTAGGAGTTCTGCTCCGAAAGCCCGAACCCTTTTCTGTGGTCAGTTCTCTAAATTCTGCCCCCTTCTTGGGTACCCCTATCAATCTTACGGGCCGCCTTGTAAGAAGGACCTCCCCAGAAAGACCATGTTTTAGAGAAGCGACACGGTTTAGGGTTTAGGGTTTAGGGTTTAGGGTTTAGGGTTTAGGGTTTAGGGTTTAGGACCCCTATGAGACCTGAGTGTCACGCATTGTCTGTGATTTCCTCATCCAGCGTAGGGGCACAGCCGCGGCCCGAAGCCCGTGCCTCTAAAATGTGTTTTTTTTTGCCGAGTTCGGGTGTAGGCTTTAGGCTTTAGGCTTTAGGCTTTAGGCTTTAGGCTTTAGGCTTTAGGGTTCAGGGTTCAGGGTTTCGGGCTTGGGGTTTAGGGTTCAGGGAGTTGCTAACGCGCCTTGTGAGGTATGTAGGTCTGAAGGCTCTTCTCTTGTCCCTGTCTGCGCCCTGAGCCCTAAACCCATACAACCCTCAACCCTAGACCCTAAACCCTAAACCCTAAACCCTAAACCCTAAAGCCTAAATAAACCCTAAACCCTAGACCCTAAACCCTAGACCCTAAACCCTAAACCCTAAACGAACATCTTCCGCCCCCAGACGAACATCTCCCCCCCCCCCCCCCCCAAACAAACAAAAAAGGACGGCAGTGGCGTGCGGGCCCCAATCGGGATCAAGGTAGAATTTAGGGGTTACGTGGAGGTTCATGGTACTGATTAGACAATGATAACTGTACTTACAACCATGTTAGGGCACTTAAGGGGAGTACCATGAACCTCCTAGTATGATTCACAATAGGATCAGAGTGACCCCAGGATTTAGGGCTTAAGTGTTTGGGGTTTAGGGCTTCAGGGTAAGGGTTACGGTTTAGGTTTAGGGTTTCAAGGTTTATGGTTCTATGTAGGATTGATGGTTTCAGGGTTGGGGGCTTTGGGGTTTTCAGGGTTCCGGGTGAAGGCCAGATATGACGGCTTGTGAGGCTCAGAACTAGAGCTGAGGTCTAGGCGTTTAGGGTTTAACCCTAAACCCTAAACCCTAAACCCTAAACCCTAAACCCTAAACCCTAAACCCTAAACCCTAAACCCTAAACCCTAAACCCTAAACCCTAAACCCTAAACCCTAAACCCTAAACCCTAAACCCTAAATACAGGGTTTAGTTTCATCCTTCTCCGCCCAGACCTTGTCCTACGACGAGAGTATCATCTTCTTCGCCAACTACGTCGAGCTTGTGGGGCCTTACCCCCAGAGAATCCCTAACTCCTAACCCTAGACCCTAAACCCTAAACCCTCAAGGCCCTACGCCTTAAAGGCCCAAAGCCCTAAAGGCTCCAAGCCCGAAAGGCCCCAAACCGTGAGCCCTAAACCCTAGCACAGCCTAAACGCTCCTAAAGCGATGTAGACCCTAAGCCACGGAACTGAAACGGACCTGTATCGGAGAGGTGGCGGAGCTGCAACGGAGGGCCCACAGTGGGTAGCGCAAATCCCATAGTAAATGATGGGTAAAGCCCACCCCCAACCTTGAATGAATAAATCCTTAGGGTTTGGACTCGTAGGATCTAGGGCGGGTCGGAGGGCCTAAACCCCAAACCCCAAACCCCAAACCCTAAACCCTAAACCCTAAACCCTAGACCCTAGACCCTAAACCCTAAACCCTAAACCCGAAACCCTAAACCCTAAACCCTAAACCCGGTAGGCTTTAGGACTTGGAGTAGGTGGTTTGGGATAGGAAGTTGTGCTCAATTACAGCCCTGCACCCCTCAACTCCCAAGACTCACCTCGCTGATGTAAAGTTACTGGGGCTTGGGGCTTGGGGCTTGGGGCTTGGGGCTTGGGGCTTGGGGCTTGGGGCTTGGGGCTTAGGGCTTATGGCTTAGGGCGTAGGGCTTAGGAAAGGGAACAATAACCATAATGAATTAAGTGAAACCAATCATTCAATCTGTCACTCACCTCTTCACCCTTGACATGTGTGCGATCTCTAGGAACTACCCCAAAAGACCCCTTCATTTATAATTGAAACACGCAGTGAAGCGAGTGAAACGAGATCACGCATGAAAATATGAATGTCATGAGTTCTTTCTAGGGGTTTTTCCTGCATCAACCGTGTAATCCAGTTCATTGACCATTAAATCTTGGTACTAATGATTCACCCCTTGACCACGACGTCACCAACCTCGCAGACTCATTCTTGGGCTTCTTTCTACCTCACAGTGAATACACATGATTGTCACGGAAAAGCTGCCGGGGTACCCCTACCCCCCCCCCCCCCGCCGGCGTTTTGGGGGGTAAGGAGGGAAAGAGGGAGGTTTTCACCTCCACAAAACCTGAAGCCCGAAGACCCTGCAACCCCAACACTCTAACACTCTAACACCCTCGAACCCTAAACAGCTAAACAGCCTACAGGCCCGAACTCGAAGATCCTAGAACCCTAAGACCTTGAAGCCCCAAAACCCTAAACCACGAAACCCTAATAATCCCAATAACCCTAAAGCTTACCACTCTAGAGTCCAAACCCCAAAACCCTAAATCCCTGGAGCCTTACAGCCCCTAAAGCCCTCAACGCAAACCCCAAAGACCCCTAAACCCTAACCCTAAGCCCAAAAAACCCCCTCCTGCACCCCCCCCCCCCCACCCCCCAAGTACCCCTCAATAGCAGCGTAAGTGAAGCCCTGAACCTTTAAACCCCAACCCTAAACCCTAAACCCCAAACCCTAAACCCTAACCCCTAAACCCTAAACCCTAAACCCCAAACCCCAAACCCTAAACCCTAAACCCTCGGCTTCCTCCACCTCCTTTTGTGTGCGCTTTGATGTCCGAGGCCCTTCCTGGAAGCCACGTCGGAGCTTTGCCTCGGTTTAGGGTTTAGGGTTTAGGGGTTTAGGGTTTAGAGTTCAGGGTTTGGGGTTTAGGGTTTAGGGTGTAGGGGTTAGAGTTTAGGGTTTAGAGTTTAGGGTGTAGGGTTTACGGTTTAGGGTTTAGGGGTTCAGGCAAATTCAGGGTCCACGGCTCAGGGTCTAGGGTGCAGGATTCCGGATGTAGGAGTCAGGGTTCAGGATTTCGTGTTTAGAGGTGATTGGCGTGATTGGGCTAATGACAACCCTCAAGGCCTAAACCCCAAGGCCCCCCCCCCCCAACCTTCCCCCGTCGCCGTCGATAAAGCCTGAACCCTAAACTCTAAACTCTAAACCCTAAGCCCTAAACCCTAAACCTTACGATGAAGCCTGAACCCCAAACCCTGAACTTTGAGCTGTCGCCAGCGGAGACAATGGACAAGCACATTTACTGCATGATTGAACTGGCTTTAGGGTTTAGGGTTTAGGGTTTTGGGTTTAGAATTTGAAGGCAAAGGCCGTGTCGATTGACAAGAAAATAGGGGGACCCCAATAGTAGGATTCCCTTATAACAACGACCAATAAGGTACTCCTAACTTCGGAAACCCCCCAAATATGAGAAGGAAGAGCGCTCGACCCCGATCTCTATTAAGGTCTAGGCCCTAAACCCTAAACCCTAAACCCTAAACCCTAAACCCTAAACCCTAAACCCTAAACCCTAAACCCTAAACCCTAAACCCTAAACCCTAAACCCTAAACCCTAAACCCTAAACCCTAAACCCTAAACCCTAAAAACCCTAAACCAAAAGCACCCAGTGCCCTTGAGGAGCTCAGGGCTGGTCTTGGGGACACGGTAAAGATCACGAGGTCGGCGTTAGGGTTTAGGGTTTAGGGTTTAGGGTTTAGGGTTTAGGGTTTAGGGTTTAGGGTTTAGGGTTTAGGGTTTAGGGTTTAGGGTTTAGGGTTTAGGGGTTAGGGTTTCGGGGTTAGGGTTTAGGGTTTAGGGTTTAGGGTTTAGGGTTTAGGGTTTAGGGTTTAGGAGCAAAAGACAGCCTGGCTGGGCGGCGTGCAGGTCGTGTGGAAGGTGGCCATGTTTGCGGAGGAGCACGCCAGCGAGGTGGAGCTCTAGGCGCCACGGTCGCCGGTGAGAGATCTCATGGCGCGAACTCTGGGTTTAGGGTTTAGGGTTTAGGGTTTAGGGTTTATCTCATGGCCCGAACTCTGGGTTTCGTGCGTGTGCTCGGGTGTGCCAAGCCCGGAGACAAGCAGCACAAGCAGACTTTTTATGTGCAGCTGCAAGAGAGGACTAAGGTGCTAAGTGCTAATATGGGTTCAGGGTTCAGGGTTCAGGGTTTAGGGTTTAGGGTTCAGGGTGTAGGGTTTAGGGTTTAGGGTTTAGGGTTTAGGGAACCGAAGCCCGCCCACCTATTTCCATCCAAGGAGCTGTCCACCACACAGGGCATGAAAATGGGAGACGTAAAGTGCAATCCGGGAAAGATCCACGAGGAGAAGAAGGGTATAGGGTTTAGGGTTTAGGGTTTAGGGTTTAGGGTTTAGGGTTTAGGGTTTTTTTGTTTAGGGTTTAGGGGTAGAAACCCGAAACCCGAAACCCTGAACCCTGAACCCTGAACCCTCTGAAGTCTTCGCACGTGCAGGGAAATAGCTAAGGGGTGAGTGTTTGTACATGGCTGTGTGAGGGACGCTAAGGCCCGAACCCTGAAGCCTAAACCTTGGCCCCAATATGAACCCTGAACCCTAAACCCTAAACCCTAAACCCTTAACCCCCCTAACTAGGCACATAATGACATATAAGAGCTATTTGAGGCAGGGTTTGGGCTTGAGGGTGTAGGGTGTAGGGTCCAGGGTTTACTTACTTCTCCAACAGCTGAACTTTAAACTTTTTGGGTTTCCTTCTTTAGTAGGAATAATAAAGTTTAACCTTTTTTCCCTTGGTTATTGGAGAAGTAAGTTTAGGTTTCGGTGTAAACTTACGGGTCCCTTCTATTGTCCCTTCATCCCCGCGCGGTGATCACAGGATCCTCCCCCCTCGTGTTGGGTTTAGGGGTTTAGGGGTTTAGGGGTTTAGGGGTTTAGGGGTTTAGGGGTTTAGGGTTTAGGGTTTAGGGTTTAGGGTTTAGGGTTTAGGGTTTAGGGTTTAGGGTTTGGGATTCAGGGTTTAGAGCTTGGGCTTTGGGAGGTTCCCCAAATACTACTAAGAGTTCCTTAGCAGGGAATATTGTACCCCCGATTCTCATCCCGATTAAGGACTGCGAGTAAAAGGGGGAACGTCCCAACTTGGGGTTTAGGGTGTAGGGTTTAGGGTTTAACACCTGCAGAAGAAGGGGGCTAGGATCGGCAGGGCCTCCGAACGGAACAGAGGGGCAGAGCAACGAAAGAGGTTGTTGTTGGGCCAGGGTTTAACCCCTAAACCCTAAACCCTAAACCCTAAACCCTAAACCCTAAACCCTAAACCCTAAACCCTAAACCCTAAACCCTAAACCCTAAACCCTGTTTAGGGCCTTAGGGTTCGACAGCCCAGCGTTTCGAGCGGCAGGAGTTCAAAAAACAGTTTGCCATCTGCAAAGAGACTTGGCTTTTCCGAGAGGAACCTTCCTGATTGAGGTTTAGGGTTTAGGGTTTAGGGTGTAGGGTTTAGGGTTTAGGATTTAGGGTTTAGGGTTTAGGGGTTAGGGTTTAGGGTTAAGGGTTAGGGGTTTGGGGTTTGGTTTGGGGTTGGGGGTTTAGGGTTTACTCGCAAGGCTGGAAAACCACAAAGCCTTACAGACGTCAACTGAAAGGAAGGTTTTTCCAATTCAGTGGTGCCTTTTTCTTCTTCGCTTTAAATTAGGCTCACTCAACACCCGAAACCCTAAACCCATTCTAGCAACAAAAGGGGGGTTCTCTTGTCGGGTTTAGGGTTTAGGCTTACTGGGTTTAGGGTTTAGGGTTTTGGTATCCTAAATATGCTTCAACCTGGGTAGTTATATGGGCCCTTAGTTATGAGGTTTTTAAGGGAGGGGGGTTCATGCGAGGTAGGTGGTTCCCTTAGGGAAGCTTAGGGAGGTTACATACCCCCCTTGAACCCCCTAACAACTCTGTAATATATGGGCCCTTGAGTATGGGCCCTTGGTTAAATAGGGTGTCTAAGGCGCATATATGGAGTCCCTTTTAAGGGCCCATACTAAGGGACCATGAAACTACCCAAAGAATATTTCAAAGGGCCTTAGTAGGCTAGTAGGCTTTCTTTTTCTGATGGGTTTAGCAGGGTTTGTGGGTTTGGGCTTGTGGGTGTTAGCGTCTCGGGTTTTGGGGGGTCAGGATGAAGGGTTTAGGGTTTAGGGTTTAGGGTTTAGGGTTTAGGGTTTAGGGTTTAGGGTTTAGGGTTTAGGGTAGCAGCAAAGGAAAAGCATCTGGAGAAGATTGACGAGCACCACAAGGCGAACTTACGTGCAGCCTGCTTGGGGAGCTGACAGGGGGAGTTGCTTGGTTTGCCGCCTGCCAGCTGTATACCTGCCCCTAAACCCTGAACCCTAAGCCCTAAGCCCTAAGCCCTAAGCCCTAAACCCTAAACCCTAAACCCTAAACCCTAAACCCTAAACCCTAAACCCTAAACCCTAAACCCTAAACCCTAGACCCTAGACCCTAGACCCTAGACCCTAGACCCTAAACAACCACTTCCGACTCGGTTTCTCGGGGCAGTCGAGTACAACAAGTCGACCCGATGCGGTGTCCCACGAAGGTATTGATGTTTGTGGAAACGAATGTTTCGTAAAGCATTTCTTTTACTTCTGTATTGAACCAATGCTTTTCTGCATTGAACGAATGCTTTACTGGTTCGCACAGGTATTGCTTCATAGAACTGATGCTGTTGCTTTGGGATGTTCCCCCTTATACTAACAGCCCTTAATGGGGATCATAGTAGGGGTACTAAACCCTAAACCCAAACCCTAAACCCTAAACCCTATTAAGGAGCTGGTAGTATAAGGGGAAACATCCCAGCTTTCACTGTTTTATAAAAGCACTGACGAGATCTGACGAGGCGTCTCGGACACCTGGCATCTGCACTTGGCCCAAAACGCGGTTTAGGGTTTAGGGTTTAGGGTTTAGGGTTTAGGGTCTAGGGTCTAGGGTTTAGGGTTTAGGGCACGGATGTCGGCATACTCCTGGCACCATCGCACAACCCCACTACCCCTTAAGCCCTGAGCCCTCCAAACCCTGAACCCTAAACCTGAAACCCTGGCTTCCTCAAGAATCACCCTAAACCCCAAATCCTAAACCCTAAACCCTAAACCCCAAACCCCAAACCCCAACCCCAAACCCCAAACCCCAAACCCCAAACCCTAAACCCTAAACCCTAAACCCTAAACCCTAAACCCTAAACCCTAAACCCTAAACCCTAAACCAAACCTCCGGGGGGGGGGGGGGGGGGGGCTTTGTGTGGCGAGGCGGCCTTCGCCTGCCTCGACATCAACAAGGAGCCCTGGTTTAGGCGTTGAGGGAAATTTGGGGTTTAGGGTTTAGCGTTTAGGGTTTAGGGTTTAGGGTTTCGGCGCTGAGGGGAATTTGGGGTTTAGGGGTTGGGGCGGTTTGGGGTTTAGGGGTTTAGGGGTTAGGGTTTAGGGGTTGGGGCGGTTTAGGGTTTAGGGGTTGAGGGTTGAGGGTTGAGGGTTTAGGGGTTTTGGGGTTTAGGGGGTTTAGGGGTTTAGGGATTTAGAGTTTCGGGTTGAGGGTTTCGGGTTGAGGGGTTTAGGGGTTTAGGGTTTCCGTCTGAGTCTGCCGTGTTTTTTGCATATACTTTTTTCATGGACTTCAGGGATTAGGGTCCAGGGCTTAGGGTTCAGGGTTCAGGGTTTAGGGTTTAGGGTGAAGCTTACTTCCTACACCTAGACCCTAGAGACCCTAAGCCCGGTGTTCTTGGGCTTTGTGTCTAAAAGTTACATGGTCACTGAATGTGGTCACCTCCTTAGCAGAGTTCTGAAGTATGGGTCCTCGGGTCCTATAGGGTAGATAAGGGGTATATAAGGGGTGCCCATCTTAGGTGAGTGATCACGAAACTACCCCGAAAACCTAAACCAGAAACCCGAAACCCGAAACCCTAAACCCTAAACCCTTTACTCCTGTACCCTAAACCCTTAACCCTGAACCCGAAACCCTTAACCCGAAACCCTAAACCCTAAACTCCAAAACACCCAAGTCGGCTTGGGGAGCTTTCTGCCCAGTTTGGGTTTGTAGGGTTTCAGGGCACTTTATGTTTGTAGGGAGCAGTTTCTAGGCCTTTTGGGCGTAGTAGGGGCTTAGGGTTTGGGATTTAGGGTTTAGGGTTTAGGGTTGAATTTTAATGAGTGGGTTGGCAAGAAGGGTCCGAAGTCCCTTTTGTTTGGGATCTTGCATCTAACTCGGTCCCAGGGTCCCTAGCATGATCTTCTGGCTCCTCGTACCCATGTTTTAGGCGTAGTATGGCTTGGTAGCCCAGTGGTACCCTTTTCCCTTTTTTGGTCCAAGGTTCCCTTCTAAATTATACAACCAAAAAGGGTGCCCTTATTATAATATTGTTACTGGGGTACCAAGATGGGTTTAGGGTTTAGTGTCTTGGGTTCAGGGCCCAGGGTCTGGCCCTAAACCCTGGGGTTTAGCAGTGTTTTCCCTGATTGGGTTTCTTGAGAATCGTACTTTGCGAGCACTTGCAACCCCAAGCCCCAGAAGCCTCAAGCCCCAGAAGAAGCTGAGATAGAAGAAGCTGAGATGGTTGGAGGATACTTTCTTTTTTCTCATCTCTGGGTGGGTGGGTGTTGTATCAGAGCCGAAGATCTAGCCTTACCATAACACTGCTCGATCCGGAGCTGCTGAACCCTAAGCCCTAGACCCCAAACCCTAAACCCTAAACCCTAAACCCTCAGCCCTAAACCCTAAACCCTAAACCCTAAACCCTAAACCCTAAACCCTAAGCCCTAAACCCTAAACCCCAAACCCAAACCCCAACCGAAGTGCAGGACGGAAAGCTGCAGGAAGCAGAGGTCGTGGAAGCGTCGCCGGGCGGCATTGTAGGGCTCTTCGGGGTAAATTCAAGGGCTTGGGGCTTGCCTGCATCCCCTTAGTAAGAGTCTACGTGTACGTTTGACGGGGTATTTAGGGCATCTTTTGAAGAGTGCTTGGGGGGCTCTAGGGTTTTTTTGAGTTTTGCGGTTTACGGTTGAGGGGCTGAGGGGTTTAGAGGGGTTGAGAGGTTTCTGGGGTTTAAGGCTTTGGGCGGTTTAGGGGTCTGGGTTCCTAGGGTTTGGGAGCTTTGGGTGGTTTGGGGTTACGTGCTTTCGGTTTCACTGGGTTTCTGGGTGAATGCTAAGCCCGAAGCCCTAAACCCTAAACCCTGAACCCTGAACCCTGAACCCTAAACCCTAAACCCTAAACCCTAAACCCTAAGCCCTAAGCCCTAAGCCCTAAGCCCTAAGCCCTAAGCCCTAAGCCCTAAGCCCTAAGCCCTAAGCCCTAAGCCCTAAGCCCTAAGCCCTAAGCCCTAAGCCCTAAGCCCTAAGCCCTAGGCCCTAAGCCCTAAGCCCTAAGCCCTAAGCCCTAAGCCCTAAGCCCTAAGCCCTAAGCCCTAAGCCCTAAGCCCTAAGCCCTAAGCCCTAAGCCCTAAGCCCTAAGCCCTAAGCCCTAAGCCCTAAGCCCTAAGCCCAACCCTTGAATCCTTACGCTCCCCGTCCCCCTTCAACGAAGACAGAAGCAGCAACGCCAAACATGCGAAGCTGTACCCTCCTGCCTCCTACCCTACACCCTGAAGCTTACCTGGGTTTTGGAGTACTTTGCTTTCTATATCCCCCTTGGGAGTTATTTTTTTCATTTTTGTTTATATAAAACCCAAGAGGATATTAAAAATAGCATTTTTTATTAAGGTTCTAAGGGGAGTATGGCTTTAATACTGTTTTAGGTTCTGGGTTCCGATCAGAGCTACTAATACCTAAAGAGTATACACCCTACATTTCATTAAACACCAGAAAGTTGGAACATGGGTTTAGGATGATGAGTACAGGATTTCCCCATCCTTGAGGGCATTGGGATCCAGCCTTGTGGAGTTTACCCTGCACCCTGAAGCTTACAGCTGCGTGGCTTACTTACTAGTTCTTAACAGGACAGTTTTGGAATGAGGTCCCCGATTTTGGTATCCCCAAAAGGTTCTAGAGAGGACACCTAAATCCCTAAACCCCAAACCCTAAAGTCTAAACCCTAGACCCTAAACCCCAATCCCTAATTCCCTGCTAAGAACCAGTGCGGTACCTGTTGCCTTGGGCTTAAGGTAGCCATAAACCCTCAACTCCAAACCCCCAAAGCCGAACCGCCAAACAAACCCTAAACCCAAAACCGTAAACCCTAAACCCTAAATCCTAAACCCTACACCCTAAATCCTAAACCCTGCAAACC
>CAJNDS010000813.1:625000-647500 GCA_905221605.1 Symbiodinium natans
TCTAGCTTTGTGGTGCTTTACTGTAACTTTAGATCTTTAGCCTTTTTGGGTTTATTCGGTTTCTAAAATGTTAATTTTTAGCTACCCTTCTGAGTGTAGCCAAGGGTTTAGGGTGCAGGTCTCAGGGCCAAGGGCTTCAGGGTTCTAGTGTCTGGCAAAAAAGAAAGAGGTCCTTTTCACAGGCCTGAGAATCGCGCAGGCCAGGTGCCCAAAATGCCTGTGCCCGTGTGTTGTGTGTTGAACTCCAGGGCCTAGGCCTGAAGAAGGGTGATTTTGGGGCTACTTATGTAGGGTTTAGGGTTTAGGGTTTAGGGTTTAGGGTTTAGGGTTTAGGGTTTAGGGTTTAGGGTTTAGGGTTTAGGGTTTAGGGTGTTCATAGGCTTACCACCCCAAACCCTCAACCCTCAACTGCCATAGCAGTCTAGGTTTTACAGCATCTAGAAGGGCCTCAGGAGCTAGGGTTTTTCGAGGCATGTTTGGACAAAGCCCCAAACCTAAACCCTAAACTCCAAACGCTTAAGGCTAGACACGAAACCGCTGGGTTCCTAAACCCTAAACCCTAAACTCTAAACCCTAAACCCTAAACTCTAAGCCCTAAGCCTAAACCCTAAACCCTAAACCCTAAACCCAAAACCCTAAATCCTAAACCCTAAACCCTAAACCCTAAACCCTACAGAAATTGTCTCAGACATGCGGCCCCCCAAAGCTCTTGAGCCTCTCAGCCTGAGACTGAGGGTTCGGACATTCATGGCTTGGGGTTTAGGGAGTTTAGGCTGTAGAGCTTTTAGGGAATTAGGGTTTAGGGTTGAGGGTTTAGGGGTTAGGGAATTAGGGATTTAGGGATTTAGGGTTTGGGGTTTAGGGTTTAGGGTTTAGGGGTTAGTGAATTAGGGAATTAGGGAATTAGGGTTTAGGGTTTAGGGGTTAGTGAATTAGGGAATTAGGGTTTAGGGTTTAGGGGTTAGTGAATTAGGGAATTAGGGTTTAGGGTTTAGGGTTTAGGGTTTAGGGGTCAGTGAATGAGGGAATTAGGGTTGAGGGTTTAGGGTTTTGCTCAGCTTGAAACCTCAAGCCATAAGCCACTAAACGCTAAAACCCCTGAGCCCCAAATCCACCGCAACGCTGAAAGCCCTTAAGTCCTCGAGTTGCCAAAACACAAGAGCCCCGAAGACTTCTAAAAACCCTAGAACTCCGGCCCCAAACCCCCAAGCCGATAAACCCATGATCCCCTAGACCCTGAGCTTCCTGAACCCTAAACCCTAAACCCTAAACCCTAAACCCTAAACCCTAAACCCTAAACCCTAAACCCTAAACCCTAAACCCTAAACCCTAAACCCTAAACCCTAAACCCTAAACCCTGAACCCTGAACCCTGAACCCTGAACCCTGAACCCTAAACCCTGAACCCGAAACCGAAACCAATCCGGAACCCTCCAGAGCCTTAGCCCCTAAACCCTAAAGTCTATAGACCCTGAACCCCTATAGACCCTAAACGATAAACCCTAACCCCCAAACCCTAAACCCCAAACCCTAAACCCCCAAGACCCAAACCTCTGCAAACCCCTGAGCCCCTGTGTCGCAAAATCCTACATCAGAGCCCATAAGTTTCGGAAACCCCCTATGTCTCCTCAACCCGAAAACCCTAAACCCCAAACCCGAAACCGGAAACCCCAAACCCTACGCCCCTGAGCCCCTATGCCGCAGATCCTACATCAGAGCCCTTCAGAGGTCTCCTAAACCCTAAACCCTAAACCCTAAACCCTAAACCCTAAACCCTAAACCCTAAACCCTAAACCCAAAACCCTAAATCCTACATCAGAGCCTTCAGAGGACGCCGCTGCTGCGGCGGGGGCAGGAGCCGCGCCCGGCTGAGTCGGAAAAAGCGGACCGGAGCCGTGAGAAGGGAAGGGCTTAGGGTTGAGGGTTGAGGGTTGAGGGTTTAGGGTTTAGGGTTTAGGTTGACATGTGGGCTCAGTGGTCAAGGTTTGGGGTTCGAGTCCCTTAGCCCCAAATCCTAAACCCTAAGCCGATCTAAGCCCCACGCTGATTCTTACTTCTCCAACAGCTGAACTTTAAACTTTAGGGTTTAGGGTTTAGGGTTTATGGTTTAGGGTTATTTAGTAGGAGTAATAAAGTTTATCTTGTTTTTCCTCTAGGTTATTGGAGAAGTAAGGATTAGGGAGGAGGGTTTTGCAGTTCTTCTTTGGAGAGATGAGGGCTTAAGAATGTCGGGCTCAAGGTTCGTAGGATCTAGTCTAAAACGATAAAGCCTAAACCGTAGACCCTAAACCCTAAACCCTAAACCCTAAACCCTAAACCCTAAACCCTAAACCCTAAACCCTAAACCCTAAACCCTAAACCCTAAACCCTAAAAACTAAACCCTAAACCCTAAACCCTAAACCCTAAACCCTAAACCCTAAACCCTAAACCCTAAACCCTAAACCCTAAACCCTAAACCCTAAACCCTAAACCCTAAACCCTAAACCCTAAACCCTAAACCCTAAACCCTAAACCTTAAACCCTTAACCCTAAACCCTAAACCCTAAACCCTAAACCCCACGAGCTCCCCGTAACTTCTCAAGCTCCTGTAGGCCTAAGACCCGAGCCCCTGGCGCAGGAGTTCCCAGGCGCATGTCCCAGCTCGCGTCCCAAGTTTCCCAAGTGTTCCGACCCCCTGACCCCCCAAACACTGAAAGGGTTTAGGGTTTAGGGTTTAGGGTTTAGGGTTTAGGGTTTAGGGTTTAGGGTTTAGGGTTTAGGGTTTAGGGTTTAGGGTTTAGGGTTTAGGGTTTAGGGACCGATGGACCCCAGGCCCATGTTTTCCGCAGCCAGACGTTCAGCTTCATCTTGACGTGGTAGCTTTGGGCGTCTGCGCAACACCGCCGACTCGCGCGCAATGAGCCGGAACCCCACTTCCGGGGGCCGGAGGAAGCCCTAAATTCCGGGGTGGGGATTAGGGGGTTCAGGATTCGAGTTTAGGGTTTAGGGTATTAGGGTTTTAGGGTTGAGGTTTTGGGGGTTTAGGATTAGAGTTTTGGGTTTTAAGGGTTGAAGGCTTGAGGGCTTTCAGGGTTTAAGGGCTTTTGAGGATTTAAGGGTTTCAGGGTTTTCAGGGTTTTCAGGGTTTTCAGGGTTTTCAGGGTTTTCAGGGTTTAGAGCTCAAGTATTGGAGCTGCGGCTTGGGACTCTCGAGGGTTTTGGGTTTATGGTTTAGGGTTTAGGGTTTTGGGTTTCGCCCCCCAAAAAAGTATAAAGTGCACCCTCTTTCTTCCTAAAGGTCTAGAAGATGATATGGGGGTTTCCGAAAACAGGGGTAGCCTTTTTTGGGGTCCCTTTAAGTGGTTCTTGTCTATTTGAGGTATACAAGGGGTGCCCGAAATTGGGAAATGCACATTTCGGGAATATCCTTCAGGAGTATTGGAGTGTCTGGGTACCCCCTAAACCCTAAACCCTAAACCCTTAACCCAGAAGCCCAACAAAGCCCAGTTTGTGTTGGCAAGATACTGCTCTACAGCCCTGGCGGGCTCCCAGTCGGTGTAGGGCTTAGGGTTTAGGGTTTAGGGTTTAGGGTTTAGGGTTTAGGGTTTAGGGTTAGGGTTTAGGGTTTAGGGTTTAGGGTCTAGGGTCTAGGGTCTAGGGTTTAGGGTGCAGAGTTTAGGGTGCAGGGTTTAGGGTTTTAGGGTTTAGGGTTTAGGTTTTAGGGATCAGGGTTTAGGGTTCAGGGTTTAGGGTTCAGGGTTTAGGGTGATTTTGCTGGGTTTGGGCTTGAAGCCTCTGGCTCAGAGCGCCCAGAAGTTTCTTTCGCCCCATTAGACCCAGGATGCTGCGTGTCCGCATGCTCTCGGGCGAAGAGTTGGCAAACCTTCCTGTGGAGGAGGTGGGCAGCGTGAGGGACGTGAAGCGGCGCTTGCACGAGCTGCATGGTCTTCCGCCGCGCTTCAGGCAGAGGCTCCTCCTCCAGGCCGGCATGCGATTTCGCTGTTTCTATGCATCCGAATCCCCCAATATGGCCCCCCCCCCCCATTTGACCAACGGCGAGATTTTGTATATAAATCCTAAACCCTAAACCCTAAACCCTACACCCTAAACCCTAAACCCTAAACCCTAAACCCTAAACCCTAAACCCTAAACCCTAAACCCTAAACCCTAAACCCTAAACCCTAAACCCTAAACCCTAAACCCTAAACCCTAAACCCTAAACCCTAAACCCAAAGCAAGCCCCCAATATTGAGGGCTCCAAAGTGCATCTGGATGATGCCGACGAGCTCACCTCTTCCCTGGACCTGGAAGTTGCTTGCTGTTGGTGAGCGGGGAATGGGGGAATGAGGTACCCTGTACAATCCCTGAATGGGTATATATATATATGTATGAATGAATGAATGAATGAATGAATGAATGAATGAATGAATGAATGAATGAATGAATGAATGAATGAATGTATATATAAATATATGTAGTGCCCCATATTATATATATATATATATATAGAGGGCCCTATATAATCTCTGAAAGGGTATATCAAGGGCCCTCATTCCTTCGTTCCCTGCTAATTAACCAACAGTAAGGTTGTCGTGCTTTCTTTCGCCGACCCCTCACCAACAGAAGCGTACGAGCTCGCGGATGTCGCAATGAATGGCTCAGTGCAGGAGGCACAGGTTTTCAGGGTGACAGCAGCACTGTTTCGAAATATTAGTAGAGGGGCGAGCTTGCTGATAAAAAAACCATACGTTCCCTCACCGTAAGAAACTTCCAGGTCGAATCCTTGCTGCAGCTGCCCCTAGACCCGAATGGAACTGGTGATGCGCTTGGTTGGGCATGCGACCGCGGGCACGTTGAAGTCGTGCGCTTGCTGTTGGAGGCCGGCGCCGACAAGGAGTCGGTGGCAGAAGAAGACGATGGCCGGTCGCCGCTGATCATCGCCGCTGCATCTGGCGCCGTTGAAGTCGTGCTTTTGCTGGCGGAGGTCGGCGTCAAGAACGGCTTGGCCGACAACAATGGCAACACAGCACTAATGTTGGCAGCTTCTGAAGGCCACATTGAAATCGTGCGGGTTTTGTTGGAGATTGGCGCCGACCAGGGCTTGCTGGACAACCACGGCTGCACGGCCCTAATGTTGGCAGCTCACGCAGGCCATGTGGAGGTCGTGCGGTTGCTTGTGGAGGTCAGCGCCGACACGAACAAGGCTGCCATCGATGGCTTCTCGGCCCTGATGCTGGCAGCTCAAGAGGGCCATGTGGAGGTCGTGCGGTTGCTTGTGGAGGTTAGAGCCTGCACGGACAAGGCTAACATCGATGGCGGAACTGCACTGATGCGGGCAGCTCATGAGGGCCACGTTGAGGTCGTGCGGTTGCTGGTGGAGGTCAGAGCCGACACGAACAAGGCTGACATCGATGGCTTCTCGGCCCTGATGCTGGCAGCTGAAGAGGGCCATGTTGAGGTCGTGCGGTTCCTGGTGGAGGCTAGCACCAACAAGGACTTGGCCGACAATGATGGCGACACCGCACTGACATTGGCAGCTGAGTCAGGCCACATTGCAGTCGTGCGGTTTCTGGTGGAGGCCGGCGCCGACACGGACTTGTGTGGCCCTGTTCAGGTCAGTGCCGACACTAACAAGGCTTTCATCGCTGGCCGCACGCCCCTGATGCAGGCAGCCCAAGGGGGCCATGTTGAGGTCGTGCGGTTACTGGTGGAGGCTAGCACCAACATGAACTTGGTCGACAGCAATGGCGCCACAGCACTTATCGTGGCAGCTGCTCAAGGCCACATTGAAGTCGTGCGGTTTCTGTTGGAGGCCGGCGCCGACAAGGACTTGTTGGACAACCTTGGCTGCGCGGCCCTAATGCTGGCAGCTCAATATGGCCATGTGGAGGTCGTGCGGTTGTTTGTGGAGGTTAGAGCTGACATGGACAAGGCTGGCATCGATGGCCGCACTGCCCTGATGCTGGCAGCTCATGAGGGCCACGTGGAGGTCGTGCGGTTGTTGGTGGCGGCCAGAGCCGACAAGGACTTGGCCGACAACAACGGCCAAACAGCACTAATGCTGGCATCTGATCAGGGCCATGTTCAAATTGCACGTTTGTTGTCGCAGTCGGCCAAGCGAAGACGTCTGTCAGACATATCAGCCTGACCAACCTTGTTCCTACATAGTTTCCCGTCGCCTGGAGTCAAAAGATTCAAGGGCGAAAGGCTGTGGGCACCAGCTACCAGAGAAGAATTGAGTATCTTACGATCCGACAAAGTCCCGTGAAAACAACTGAGCATTCTCGTCGCGATCCCGAATTCCCCGCTGGGAGGTCATACTTGCAGGGCAAAGCATTCACCCTTGACAAATTTCCTGAACTTTAAACCCTAAGCCCAAAACCTTAGGCCTCAACCTTTAAAGTTCCCTCGGCTTCAATTACTGGAACCCTGGTGTGGCTGAGGGGCAAGAGCGTGTCGTCGCCTGGTCGGCGTGGATGATTTCACGATGAAAACCGGATGGATTAGGTTTATCTGGGCTGAGGGCTTCGGGGCCTAAGCCCGACCAAATCACTACACCCCACAACTTCAGAACTAGAACCCTAAACCCTAAACCCTAAACCCTAAACCCTAAACCCTAAACCCTAAACCCTAAACCCTAAACCCTAAACCCTAAACCCTAAACCCTAAACCCTAAACCCTAAACCCTAAACCCTAAACCTTAAACCCTAAACCCTGACCGTACCCAGGCCTCTTTGGCTGGCAGTGCACTTGCGGCGGAGATGTGGGGACCCTAGACAAGAGGATTCTTGGTTCAGGGTTTAGGGTTTAGGGTTTAGGGTTCAGGGTTCTTTAAAATGGGGTCCGTCAGTTTCATGTTAGGGGGTTAGGGTTGAGGGTTTAGGTAGTAATTAGGGAGGAAAGTCGCTCTCAACCCACTCCAATTTACCCACAGCGTTGTGGGCTATACCTACTAATTCAGGGGTCAGTGGAGTCACAGGGCCCTAACAAACCCTAAAGCCCTAAAGCCCTAAAGCCCTAAAGCCCTAAAGCCCTAAAGCCCTAAAGCCCTAAAGCCCTAAAGCCCTAAAGCCCTAAAGCCCTAAAGCCCTAAAGCCCTAAAGCCCTAAAGCCTAAACCCTAAAACCCTAAACCCTAAACCCTAAACCCTAAACCCTAAACCCTAAACCCTAAACCCTAAACCCTAAACCCTAAACCCTAAACCCTAAACCCTACACTCGCTGTGTCCAGCCAGCAGGATCCCAATGAGGAGCAGCAGTCCAGCGACGTGACGGCGCTGCGCGTCATGGAGGCGCAAGAAAGATCCATGAGGAAGGGTTGAGGGTGTAGGGTGTAAGGTTCAGGGTTTAGGGTTTCGGGGTTAGGGTTGAGGGTTTAGGGATTTATAGGTCTGGCCCTAAACCCTAAACTTAAACCCTCTAAACCCTAAATCCGAAACCCTAAACCCTGAAGCCGAAACCCTAAACCCTGCACCCTAAACCCTAAACCCTGAACCCTAAACCCTAAACCCTAAACCTAAACCTAAACCCCTAAACCATGAAAACCCCTAAGCCCCACACCATTTAAGGGTTTCGGATTGGGGCTTGGGGGTTTATTTAACACAGGGGTTAGGGTTAATCCCTAAGGCAAATGTTTCCTCAGGAAAGTATTTTCTGTTTCTTTTTCAGTGCGGGGTTTAGGGGTTTAGGGTTTAGGGTTTAGGGCGCAGGGTTTAGGGTAGTCGTGGTACACAAGCGCCTGTCTCTAAAGTAGCTCGAGCGTTCGGTTCCCCATGTGAATAGAGACTCCCCTTATTTTATCCCAATGGTCCATGCCTCTCAAGGGTTTAGGGTTTAGGGTTTAGGGTTTAGGGTTTAGGGTTTAGGGTTTAGGGTTTAGGGTTTAGGGTTTAGGGTTGAGGGAATAGGGTTTAGGGTTTAGGGTTTCGGGTTTAGGGTTTAGGGTTTAGGGTTACGGAACCCAAGAAAATAAAGCGAACTTACTGCTAAGGTTAGCCCTTTGATCGTTTAGGCCTCAGCCTTTCTATAGGTTGGCCGGGGAAATCCTCGACCCTAGATCCTAAACCCTAAACCCAAAACCCAACCCCTAAACCCGAAACCTGAGACCCTAAACTCCTAAACTCCTAAACTCCTAAAATCCTAAACTCCAAAAACTCCTAAACTCCTACACTCCTAAACTCCTAAACTCCTAAACTCCTAAACTCCTAAACTCCTAAACTCCTAAACTCCTAAACTCCTAAACTCCTAAACTCCTAAACTCCTAAACTCCTAAACTCCTAAACTCCTAAACTCCTAAACTCCTAAACTCCTAAACTCCTAAACTCCTAAACTCCTAAACTCCAAACTCCCCTAAACAACCGGGGGCCTTAAGCCGGTCGCCAGGAAGCGAACTTGGCCAAAAAGGCCTGCGGTCAGGGCTGTTCTTGCTGCCGCCGCCCGCCCGGGTTTCGGGTTTCGGGTTTGGGCCAGGGTTTACGGTTTAGGGTTTAGGGCACTAAAGGGGTTTAGGGTTTAGGGTTTAGGGTTTAGGGTTTAGGTTTAGGGTTTAGGGTTTAGGGTTTAGGGTTTAGGGTTTAGGGTTTAGGGTTTAGAGTTTAGGGTTGCATGTTGCAGGTGTTTTGGGCATCTTGAGGGCGCTCAGAGGGGGTGTAGAGAGTTTTTTGTTTTTTTTTTTGGGGGGGGGGGGGGGGGGGGGGGCTTTGAGGTGCACCGGTCGCCAACATTGTGCCTAGCCGCTTCTTTCGGCTAGGATACTGGGGAACCAAACCCTAAACCCTAAACCCTAAACCCTAAGCCCTAAACCCGAAACCCGAAGCCCTGAGCCCCAAGCCCTAAGCCCTAAGCCTTTAGCTTTAAGCTTTAAACCCTAAACCCTAAACCCTAAACCCTAAACCCTAAACCCTAAACCCTAAACCCTAAACCCTAAACCCTAAACCCTATTCCCTCAACCCTAAACCCTAAACCCTGAACCCTAAACCCTAAACCCTAAACCCTATAGACTAAACCCTAAACCCTAAACCCTAAACCCGAACGCCTAAATCCCCTCCCCCGCCCCTGGGCCCTTAAACAGTTGGTGTGAGACTTCCTTTTTCGGGATGCCCTCAGGAATGCCTGGACGCCGACAGTGGCTCCTAAGGGCCAAACTTTTTCAACCCCCCCCTTTAGGGTTTAGGGTTTGGGGTTTGGGGTTTGGGGTTTGGGGTTTGGGGGTTTGGGGGTTTGGGGGTTTGGGGTTTGGGGTTTAGGGTTTGGGGGTTTGGGGATTTGGGGATTTGGGGATTTGGGGATTTGGGGACTTGGGTTTAGGTCTAGGGTGTGATGATAAGGTTTAAACTTGGACTTTCTTTGGGGTTTTATTATTTGATATTTTTGTGTATGATTAGTATATTCGTATGTTTACTATTCTTATCATCATAATTATTACAATTATTATGACTATGATTGTTATTATTATAAAATCATTATTATCATGACTATATATCATTATCATTAGAATCATTAGTGTGATGATTATAGTATTATAGTATCATTCTTGTTAGTCTTTCTATTACCTTAGGATCTAGGGTCCCCTAAGTTATTGTGTTTCCCTAAGGTGGTTTAGGGTTTGGAGTCTAGGGCTTCGGGTTTAGGGTTTAGGGTTGGCGATCCGGGTTGGCTGCACGGTTTCTCCCCCCATGAGTGGCAGACGTTCCAGCTTAGGGTTTCGGGTTTAGGGTTTAGGCCACATCTCTTAGCCCAAGTGTCTAAACCCCAAACCGGTACCAAGACCCCAAAACCTTAAACCCGAAACCCGAAATTCGTCAAACCCTAAACCCCTAAACCCCTAAACCCCCAAACCCCAAAAAGCTAAACCCTAAACCCTAAACCCTACACCCTAAACCCTAAACCCTGAACCCTGAACCCTAAACCCTAGACCCTAAACCCTCAACCCTAAACCGTAAACCCTAAACCCTAAACCCTAAGCCCTAAACCCTAAACCCTAAACCCTAAACCCCAAACCCTAAACCCCAAATCGCATCGCGCAGGAAGAGCTTGAGGAACGGGAGGAAGTCGAAGTGGAGGGCGGCGCGAAGTGCGCCATCTTTTCACCTGATGCGTTTCGGGTTTAGGGTTTAGGGTTTAGGGTTAGGGGTTTAGGGTTTAGGGTTTAGGGTCGATGCTTGAAAGCGCCTAAGACAGTCCTAAGCCAGCCCTAAACCCTGAAGCCGTGAAACCACCCCTGAACCCTGGAACTGTAAACCCTAAACCCTGAACTCCCAAAAGCCGCAGCACCCAAACTGAATTCTAAACACACACGCATACTGCAAACGACACACACACACACACAAAGCGCCGCACGCAAAGCGCACGCAAAGCGCACGCAAAGCGAACGCAAAACGCACAAAATGAACATAACAGACTGCACACAACAACAAGAACAACACAAATCAAAACAAAGCAATTCAAAACAAAACAGTTCAAAGCAAAGCACGCCAAAACAAGGCAAAGCAAAACAGAACAATCATGCTGAAGCCCTAAACCCTTCAAATTCTGGGCCTTTAAGCCTACACTGACCTCCAAAGCCCCCAAAACCCTCTGAGCCATGAAGCCCTGAAGCCCTGAAGCCCTCTCACACCCGTTAAGCCCTCCAATGTATATAGTTCCTTTGTTATTTAGTTAATGGGGGTTCTCGTATACCCTAAAAAGGGACTGCATAGGAGCCCTCGAATTATACAAGTCCAATTGGCGTGCACGGCTTAGTGTTTAGGGGCCAGGTTAGGTTTCAGGAGGGGTTATAATAGGGTTAGGGTTTAGGGTTTAGGATTTAGGGTTTAGGGTTTAGGGCTTAGGGTTTAGGGCTTAGGGCTTAGGGCTTAGGGTTCACGGTAAAGGGTTTGGGGGTTAGGGTTTAGGACCTCGTGAAGCTCTGGGCTTTTTGGTTTTCGGGGGCTTGAGGGCTGAGTGGGTTGAGGATTTTGGCGATGTTGGGGGTTGGGGTTTCAGGGCGTAGTAGAGTGATTCAGGTTTTCGGGCTCTGGGGTTCAGGGTTTAGGGTTTAGGGCTTAGGGCTTAGGGCTTCGATGGGCCTCGGGTTTACGCGCGCTTTGGAGAGTCGAGCCTTTGTCGGGGTTTGCACCGGCAGGTACAAGGGCCAGTGGCGCGGGCAGCAAAGATACGGCCAAGGTGTCCTCACAAGGCCTTTCTTTAGGGTTCAGGGTTTAGGGTTTAGGGTTTAGGGTTTAGGGTTTAGGGTTTAGGGTTTAGGGTTCAGGGTTTAGGGTTTAGGGTTCGTGGGTTTTTGCTTGTACGGCTTGGGGGTTATAAATCCCTTTGGGAGTGTGGTTCCCTCTAAACCCAAACGGTAAGAAAAACATGGCAAGGATATCCTAAGCCCTAAGCCCTGAACATTGGGGGGGGGGGTTTTGGATGTTCCCTTTCACTGCCACTTTCTTTCAAGAGTGTCTCTGGTTCACGGGGCCCTAGAATAACAACTGCCTACTGCGGTCACTTGCCGCTATACTCCTGAACGCCAAACCCCTAAACCACGAAACCCCCAAAACCCCAAACTCTAAAACCCTAATTCCTACAATCCCCATGATCCCCATAACCCCCATAAACCCTATAAACCCTATGAATCCCATAAGCCCTATAAACTCCATAAACCCTGCAAACCCTCTAAACCCTGCAAACCCTATAGACCCTACAAAATAAACCCTATAAACCTTAAAGACCCTATAAACCCTATAAACCCTACGAACCCTACGAACCCTACATGCCCTCTCAACCCGATAAACCCTATGACCTCGGTAACCCTATAAACACTATACTTTCAAACCCTAAACTCTCAAACCCTAGAAGAACGTAAGAACCCCGCTGGCTCTGTGTTAAAACTCGGTTTGATGTTTAGGTGTTTTGCATGACCCTTGACCCCAAAACCCATCTGAACCTTAAACCTCAAGCCCTGAACCCTAGACCTAAACCCTAAACCTTAAGCCCTGAGCCCTAAACCCTAAACCTTAAACCCTAAACCCTAAGTACTCCTCCTAAAGCCCCCAAGCACTCAAAGATGGTCTAAAGCCCGAAGCCCTCAATCCTGGGCCTTGGGTTTAAGGGTTTTGGGTTTAGGGTTTAGGGTTTTGGATTTAGGTTTGAGGGCTGAGGATTTAGGGTTTAGCGCTAGGGATTCAGGGTTTAGGGTTTAGGATTCAGGGTTACAAGTTATAAACCCTCAACCTAAAATGTGTTGCAAAGCCCGGCCCAACCCGACTACCACTGTGGTGTCCGATTCCTCGAACTCTCTAGTTTAGGGTTCAGGGTTTAGGGTTTAGGGCTAGCCCTAAACCCGAAACCCTCAACCCTAAACCCTAAACCTCTGGGGGCACCCTAGACCGGGCCCGTGCTGAACAGGAACCCACACAGGGAGCCACAGCATGGCACTGAACCCCCCTCCCCCCCCCCCCTCGGGCTTTACTGCAACTTTAGATCTTTAGCCTTTTTGGGCTTGTTGGGTTTCTGAACAAGGCAGCTAAATATTTATTTTATAGCTACCCTCCTAAGTGCAGCCAAGTAATATTAAGGTTTAGGGTTTAGGTTTTAGGGTTTAGGGTTTAGGCGTATCAGGGTTTAGGGGGATTTGCGGGATATTAAGATTTAGGGTTTAGGGTTTAAGGTTTAGGGTTTAGGGATATTAGGCTTTAGGGTTAGGAGTTGAGGGATAGGCTATATACAATTGTAATCGGAGCATTCAATATTAGGGGGTAGAGGGGGGGGGGTGTATTAGGAGGGGGAAGGGGTTATTTTTCTGAGAAGATGCCCCGGTTGGAGAGCAGTTCAGGGGCAGAGTGTTGTTTCGGGTTTTTCAGATGTAGAGGTTAGGGCTTGGGGTGACTCCCTACAGTCAACCCTAACCCCCCCCCCCCCTCCCTCTCCAACAACACACAAACAAAAACCCCGAACCCTAAATCCTACACCCGAAACCCTAAACCCTAAACCCTAAACCCTAAACCCTAAACCCTAAACCCTAAACCCTAAACCCTAAACCCTAAACCCTAAACCCTAAACCCTAAACCCTAAACCCTAAACCCTAAACCCTAAACCCTAACACCTAAACCCTAAACCCTAAACCCTAAACCCTAAACCCTAAACCCTAAACCCTAAACCCTAAACCCTAAACCCTAAACCCTAAACCCTAAACCCAAACTAAACCCTAAACTACCCTAAGTCCTACACCCCCAACCCTGAGCCTCAGAACCACGAGGGTGCGAAACCTCGATATTGGGTCCAAGAGAACCCCCTGCAGGATTTCTTAGCCCCAAGCCTTAAACCCTAAACCCTAAGCCATAAACCCTAACCCCTAAACCCTAAACCGTCAGCCCTAAGCCCTAAACCCTAAACCCTAAACCCTAAACTTTTAAACCCTACACCCTATTCTACCATGAATGTTCGCGCTGCCTCCTGGCTCCCGCAAAAGGCACTGAGCTCCTTTGCTGTGAGTCGTGTAAGGACCAGGGTGTTGATGGATCTGCAGGATGATAGTGGTGTAGGGTTATTTAGGGTTTAGGGTTTAGGGTTTAGGGTTTAGGGTTTAGAGTTTAGAGTTTAGAGTTTAGAGTTTAGGGCTCCATTTTGGCTGGCCCCTAGACTGCGCCCTCGCCACACCCACCCCGCCCCCCCCTGGCCCGTAGCCCCTAAACCCTAAACCCTAAACCCTAAGCCCTAAGCCCTAAGCCCCCTAAGCCCCCGAAGCCCGAAGCCCGAAGCCCGAAGCCCGAAGCCCCAAGCCCCAAGCCCCAAGCCCCAAGCCCCAAGCCCCAAGCCCTTGACCTATAAGGAGCCGTCTTGATAAGCCTCCCGATGTACCCATCAACGTCCGACGCGGTGTTGGTGACGATCCTTGGGCTGGTGGTTTGGGGTTTGGGGTTCGGGGTGTAGGGTTTAGGGTTTAGGGTTTAGGGTTTAGGGTTCTAAGCCTTAAACCCTAAGCCTTTATGTACCTGAATCCGAAGCCCTAAGTCACTTAAACTTTAAACCCAAAAATCTAAGACCCTAAGGGGCTTTAGGGGTGCCCACCTTGTCCCGACACTTGTTGCTGGGCTATTGGTTTGGGGTTTAGGGTTTAGGGTTTAGGGTTTAGGGTTTAGGGTTTAGGGTTTAGGGTTTAGGGTTTAGGGTTTAGGGTTTAGGGTTTAGGGTTTAGGGTTTAGGGTTTAGGGTTTAGGGTTTAGGGTTCTTCGGCAACCTGCAGTAAGGCTCACGGGTTATTCATATGTAGAGTTTAGGGCTTCTGGGACCCCGTAAACCTTAACACCCTGAGCCCTCAAGCTCTACCAGGGTAGTCTGGGTTTTTGAGGGCGGTTGGGAGCTGTAAGGTTTTTAGGCTGGTTTCAGGGGCAAGGAAGCCCAAACCCTAAAACCCTAAACCCTAAACCTTAGACCCGAAACCCTACCCTACGTCCCAAACCTTCAGATTTTCCGGGGCTTGAGGTTGTATTCTTATAGGGTTCTTAAGGGAGAGGGGTTCAAGGGGGAGTAGGTACCTAGGGAGCCTTAGGGAAGCTTAGGGAGCCTTAGGGAGTAGTGGGGAGTATTGAGGGAACCTTAGGTTACATACCCCCCGTCCTTAAGAAACCCAGAGTATTCGCAAAATGGACTTCGGTAAGAGGCTTTCATGTCGACCTTAGGCGGGCCTCTACGATGTCCTAGATGGGGCTCTGAGATGTTGGCCATGTCCTGCAGGGATGAAAGTCACCTTGTGCAGGCACGTGTAGCCCTAAGCCCGAAGCCCTGAGCCCTGAGCCCTGAGCCCTAAGCCCTAAGCCCTAAGCCCTAAACCCTAAGCCCTAAGCCCTAAACCCTACACCCTAAACCCGAAGCCCTACTTGTGTTGGAGGGGGTATTTGGGGAGGCTGAGGCCCCGGAGGCCCCGACGATTCGCCACGAAGGCTTCCGGATGGTTTAGGGGGGTTTGGGGTTTAGGGTTTAGGGCTCCGGGCATACATGAGCCTAAACCCGAAACTCTGTACACGCGGATTAGGGTTTAGGGTTTAGGGTTTAGGGTTTAGGGTTTAGGGTTTAGGGTTTAGGGTTAGGGTTTAGGGTTTAGGGGAACTACGCCGCTAAAACCCTAAACCCCGAAAACTCTTACCAAGCTCGACCTCCTAAACCCTAAGCCCTAAGCCCTAAGCCCTAAGCCCTAAGCCCTAAGCCCTAAGCCCTAAGCCCTAAGCCCCAAGCCCTAAGCCCTAAGCCCTAAACCTAACCCTAAACCCTAAACCCTAAACCCTAAACCCTAAACCCTAAACCCTAAACCCTAAACCCTAAACCCTGAGGATCGGCGTCTTGCTGGTCACCACACACCTGGTGCTGAGCCGAACGCTCTTGACTCCTGGCTTGACTTTTACGGGGCAGCGGGTTTTCAGCCCTAACTGTTCAGGGTTTAGGGTTTAGGGTTTAGGGTTTAGGGCTTCAGCCCTAACTGTTTGGGGTTTAGGGTTTAGGGCTTCAGCCCAAACTGTTTAGGGTTCAGGGTTTAGGGTTTAGGGTTTAAGGTTTAGGGCTTCAGCACTACCAGTTTGGGGTTTAGGGTTTACGGTTTAGGGTTTAGGGCTTCAGCCCTAACTGTTTAGGGTTTAGGGTTAGGGCTTCAGCCCTACCTGTTTAGGGTTCAGGGCTTAGAGTTTCGGGTTTCGGGTTTAGGGTTGGTAGGGATATTCGGTGATTACTTCCAAGCTTGCCTTAAAGGAGTCGTGCAAACGATTCCTCATACCAGGCTTGACCTTGGTTTCGATCCCCACCCTAACCCCGTGAACCCCATACCTTACACCCCAGACCCCGAAACCCCAAACCCTCAACCCCAAACCCCAAAACCCTATACCCTAAAACCGTAAACCCTAAGGCCTAAGCCCTAAGCCCTAAGCCCTAAGCCCTAAGCCCTAAGCCCTAAGCCCTAAGCCCTAAACCCTAAACCCTAAACCCTAAACCCTAAACCCTAAGCCCTAAACCCTCAACCCTAAACCCGATGCCCTAAACCCAACGAGGCTGGCCGCGGCTTCGTCAATCAGTGATTTGCCTCTTGCTCGCACACGTTGACTACGAGTTCTGTGGGGGGGAGGGTTTAGGGTTTAGGGTTTAGGGTTTTGGGTTTAGGGTTTAGGGTTTCGGGTATTTTTATTGTAAATGTTCACGCATGTATAAGTATATGTACAATATGTTATGCATCGGTCTCTTCATATCGTGGACGGTTTAGGGTTTAGGGTTTACGGCTTTCCTGAATCCTGCGCCGGTGTCTGAGAAATTGACCAAATGCCCCAAGTGTCCAGTAGAATGCTTTGAGCCCAAAGCCTACGAGTTAATCGGCCAATGCAGACAAAGACAGGCCACCCCCCTCCCCCTCCCCCCCCCCCCGAAAGGAAAAGAAGATAAATCAACTAAACAAACATGGAAGAAAAGAAGCACATAATCTAGTGGTCGGAAGAATTACGAGCATTATCCCCCTGTGATCCCTACATACTTACGCCATAATCATCCCCCTACTCGCAATCCTAATTATTCAGGCCCCTGTAGTAATCCGGGTCGCAGGGATCTTCCCCAGGGGGCCGTAAACCCCTAGACACGAAAGACGAATGCTTGGGGTTTTTAAGGTTTAGGGTTAGGGTTTAGGGTTTAGGGTTTAGGGTTTAGGGTTTAGGGTTTAGGGTTTAGGGTTTAGGGTTTAGGGTTTAGGGTTTAGGGTTTAGGGTTTAGGGCTTAGGGCACCCCAGGTTCCTTCGTGTATTTGGGCGACCAACAGCAAGGAATGCAAGCGAGGACGCTGCGGTTTCAGCGTTCAGGGCTTGGGTTGGACCCTAGGGTTTAGGGTTTAGGGTTTAGGGTTTGGGGTTTAGGGTTTAGGGTTTCGGGTTTCGGGTTTCGGGTTTCGGGTTTAGGGTTCCCCCTTATACTTACAGTCCTTAAGAGGGATTATAGTACCCCCCCCCCCCCCCTGTCCCAATCCCCATGAAGGACTGTTAGTATAAGGGGCATCCCAAGTTGGACCCCTAAACCCTGAGCCCTACAAACTTTGAGGGTTCAGGGCGTAGGGTGTAGAGTTTGGGTAGGTTTGAGCATACGCTTTAATCTTTTGTTATTACCCTCATTCCCCCCGATATGTTCTATGGTGCCCCCAAACCTACCCAAGTAAACCCTGAGCCCTACAAACTTTAAGGCCATTTTGATGGTTTAGGGGGCAGGGGTTTAAGGTCCAAGCCTGAAACCTAAACCCTCCCCTACTTACCCTAAGCTACTAATTGCTTCAGAACCACCCCTTTGAAAGAAAAACAAACAATTTATCTGTGTATATATATATATGTTATATGTTTATTCGTCCTTATAAGGGCGAACTGTTATCTTCTTTTTTTTGGGGGGGGTCCATAGTAGTAGCTGTGGTAAGCCCCCCCCGGCTTCGCCTCCCTGCTGAACCCTAGAAGCAACGTGCAGAAGCAACCCTAAAGGCCCCAAAAACCCAAAGTTTCGGGTTTTGGGTTTAAGGGTGAAGGGTTTAGGGTTTAGGGTTTAGGATTTAGGGTTTAGGGTTTAGGGCTAAGGGTTTAGGGTTTATGGGTTTATGGGCTTATGGGCTTGAGCCCCCGCAGCCTTCTCTGGAGGGCATGTTTGGTGGGTCGTTTCCCGATTAACTGGAAGCTCCCCCCTTCACCACAGGATCGCGTGGTTATAGAGTTTGACCAAACCAAAGGATACCCAGGTGACGGTCCTTCAAGGGATAGAGATGCCACTTCCGCTGATTGGGGTCCATGCCTTCACTTTAAGAAATGGTTTTGCAGATACGGCGATCAGTGCCGTTATGAGCATAACTCCGATGCGCTGGCACACACCTCTCCAGAAGGGGATCCACGTGAGCGCCTTTGAGGCAGTGTTAAGGTTCGGGGGAGCAGTGCACCCACAACTCCACCTAAACGCTCGGAGATGAAGGTGGCTCCCCTAGAGAGACGTCCTGTAACTCCACCTAAATCCCTGCCAGTACCTGCAAAGAGCTCCCTTTAAACCACAGAGCGCACCGTTTCATTCCTAGGTCTGGCTATCGGGGCACGTAGCACATGATCTGGCAGCACTCCTGAACCCTCAACCCCAATCCCTCAAACCCCAAACCCCAAACCCTAAAATCCCCAAACCCTCAACCCTAATCCCCAAACCCCCAAACCCCAAACCCTAAAGGCCCCAAACCCGCAACTTAATCTCTAAGCCCCCAAACCCTAACCCTAAACCCTCGACCCTAAACCCCAAACCCGAAACCCTAAACCCCAAACCCTAAATCCTAAGCCCCAGACCCCAAACCCGAAACCTTAAACCCTGGACCCCAAACCCTAAACCCTAAGCCCTAAACCCTAAACCCCAATCCCGAAACCCTACACCCCAAACCCTAAACCCTAAGCCCTCAACCCCAAGCCCGAAACCCCAAACCCGAAACCCTAAACCCTGGACCCCAAACCCTAAACCCGAAAATCGATACCCTAAACCCTGGACCCTAAACCCTAAGCCCTAAACCCCAAACCCCAAACCCTAAACCCTAAACCCTAAACCCTAAACCCTAAACCCTAAACCCTGGAAGGAGCAGTTTGTTGCACGCGAGCTTGCCGAGTTTCGTCTTGGCAACTTCCGGATGCTTTGCTCTAATCGCCATGCTTTGGGGCTTTGGGGGGGGGGGGGGGGGGGGGGGGCCCTAAACCCTAAAACCTAAACCCTAAACCCTAAACCCTAAACCCTAACCCTAAACCCTAAACCCCTAAACCCTAAACCCAAAACCCTAAACCCTAAACCCAAAACCCAAACCCTAAACCCTAAACCCTAAACCCTAAACCCTAAACCCTAAACCCTAAACCCTAAACCCTAAACCCTAAACCCTAAACCCTAAACCCTAAACCCTAAACCCTAAACCTCCTTGCTTCCCCAAGGCCCTAAAAATCCTCAAAGGCTTTCTATAGATCCTAAGACCCCTCTTTGGAGGTTCAGGAGTTTTGGGGTTTAGGGTTTAGGGTTCAGGGTTTAGGGTTTTAGGGTTTGGGTTCAGCATCTCCAGTTCCTATTGTGTCACAAACAATAACCCTAAACCCTAAACCCTAAACCCCAAACCCTAAACCCTAAACCCTAAACCCCCTAAACATAATGGTTCACTCTGCATATCAAGCCAGCCTTCCTTTCAAACCACAAGGGCTCCAATGTGCCCTAAGCGCCAAATCGCGGCGGGTCGGGAACGGCCAAAGTCACAGTGACCGCCAACTTCTGGCGACCACTGGGGGAAGCCTGGGCGGCTGCGTGCTTTAGGGTTTAGGGTTTAGGGTTTAGGGTTTAGGGTTTAGGGTTTAGGGTTTAGGGTTTAGGGTTTAGGGTTTAGGGTTTAGGGTTTAGGGTTTAGGGTTAGGTTTTAGGGTTTAGGGTTTAGGGTTTAAGCGCGCGATCGCCAGGACAAGGCCAGACCCCTTGCTTGCCCAACGGGGCTGCGTGAGTTTTCGGCCGTGAGGATTTGAGCATACAGGTGAAAGAGAGGGTTGGGGTATGGTAACTATACAGGGCACTTATACTCCCTCACTTCTAACTAATTACCTGTGAAACTCCAAGTCCACCCCCCCAATCTTTTGTACCTTTACCCAGAATTTGTTTCATAGCAATCCCCGAAATGAGTTATAGTTTTGTCGTTTCACTTGTTTGTCTTCCTAATTTCTAGCTCACTTCAATGGAGTTCCTTGGTCCTAAAGATTTCTCTAAACCCATCAGGCGTTCATTGACAAGAAGATAACAAAATGCAAGAGTAAAACGTCCGATCAACAAACGGTGTATTGTCTGCATTACACTATAGAATGAATCCACACTCTTGCCTATCGCTCACTTGTTCAAACCGCAGGTACCCCCCCCCCCCCCCCCCTAGGGTTTAGGGTTTAGGGTTTAAAGTTTAGGGTTTAGGGTTTAGGTATGAGCTCCATGCGGGCATGAGGAGAGTAAACGAATGCTCTTATTTTGACCGCGCGTGACGATATGAAGACAAAACTCATTGGCGAGCATTTTCCTGTGATCTAATCGCTCTCGCAGCCATGCGTTCACCTTCGTAATTGCGATCCGCAGGCCGAAATTCCACCCGCTAAAAAAAAAGCGTTCACAGTCAATAAGCTCACTACAAAGGTTTACACCAACAGCCCACTAGTACTAGTACTGGAAATGGCCCTTAACCCCTGAACCCTGAGCCCTAAACCCTAAACCCTAAACCCTAAACCCTAAACCCTAAACCCTAAACCCCAAACCCGCAAGAGTGCCTTGAGGCTCTTCGGTGGCCTTGCATCGCAGATCGGCCTCCCGGTCACCCTGCTGATGATCCGGGAGCCTAGGGTTTAGGGTTTAGGGTTTCGGGTTTAGGGTTTAGGGTTTAGGGTTTAAGGGCACACATCTTCTAAAAAGCCCTGACTGAGGGAATATACCCTAATTCATAATCAGGATCCTTAGTATAAAGGGTATATACCTTACTTAAGGGGTTTTGGAAGATCTGGGGGGGGGGGGGGTTAAAGAGTTTAAAGGGTTTACAGGGTTTAAAGGGTTTTAAGGGTTTTAAGGGTTTAAAGGGTGTAAAGGGTTTAGGGTTTGGAAGCCTTTGGCGGGGAGGGTTTGGGGTTTAAAGGGTTTAAAGGGTTTAAAGGGTTTAAAGGGTTTAAAGGGTTTAAAGGGTTTAAAGGGTTTAAAGGGTTTAAAGGGTTTAAAGGGTTTAAAGGGTTTAAAGGGTTTAAAGGGTTTAAAGGGTTTAAAGGGTTTAGAGGGCTTTAAGGGTTTAAAGGGTTTTCAGGGCTTTAAGGGTTTTCAGGGTTTTAAGGGTTTGTGGGATTTAAAGTTTTGAAGGGTTTAACGGGCTTATGTTGCCATGTCGCTTAATGGGATAGGGATCAGCACAAATCAAGCAAGGATCAAAAGCATTTACAACAGAATCAGCACCTCCAACAAGGATCCAACAAAGATCAGAAGGAGCCTTCGCGTGGCAGACACGTTGTTTTGCGGGGAGAGGCATCAACCGCGCTCCCTGCCCCCTCTCCCGCTCCTGCTTATGTACAAGCTTGCTTCAAAGAACATAGCGCCATCGCCAGGCATTAGACCCCAAACCCTAAACCCTAAACCCTAAACCCTAAACCCTAAACCCTAAACCCTAAACCCTAAACCCTAAACCCTAAACCCCCAGGCTATAGGGGCCGACGGGCTTCCGGGTGAGGGTCTGGGCCCTGAGGCACCCTGATGACCCTCCTGGGGGTTTAGGGTTTAGGGTTTAGGGTTTAGGGTTTGGGGGTTAGGGTTTAGGGACCCCCCTACCCCTATAAACCTTTCTTTAATACCTCTTGGGACCATAGGGGGTGCGCCCCGCACTCCCCGCGCGCGTGCACTGACACACACCCCGAAGCCCTAAACCTGCTCTACTTGATATATATATATATATATACATATATATATATATATTTATTATTTATTTATTTATTTGCTTTTGTATTTATTTATTTGTTAAATACATATATATATATATTACATGTATTTGTTTAAACCTTATTGAAACCTTTTAGTCTTGGGGTTTTTCAGCTCTTAATTATGGGGTCTCCCAGGGCTCCCCTACGCACCAACGCTTTTCGCCTGCAGCCACAAACGCTGTTTAGGGTTCAGGGTTCAGGGTTCAGGGTTCAGGGTTCAGGGTTCAGGGTTCAGGGTTTAGGGTTTAGGGTTTAGGGTTTAGGGTTTAGGGTTTAGGGTTTAGGGTTTAGGGTTTAGGGTTTAGGGTTTAGGGTTTAGGAATCCGCAATGTCCGGGCGGAAGCAGGACACTTTCCACAACCCGTGTGCCTCGATGATGTGCGGCACGGGCTTTTGCCTCCTTGGTTGCTTCTTGCCTCTCGGCCGACAACTTGGGGGGTACCGAAGGGGTTTAGGGTTTAGGGCTTAGGGGTTAGGGGTTTAAGGTTGTTTAGGGTTTGGGGTTCAGGGTTTAGGGTCAAGGGACCGTTGTTAGGGACCTTAGGGGTTATTTGGGGGTTATTTTAAGGGGCTGCGCCCATGGGCGGGCAGCGCACGCAGAAGCCCGGGGCGAGCAGTTTCTAAGCATGTTGAGGCCCCTAAACTCCCTTAAAATCTCTAAGCGTTAAGTTTCTAAGCATTTTCAGGCCCCTAAACTCCCTTCAAATCTTTAAGCGTTTGAGGCTCCGAGACTCCCTTAACGTTTCTAAGCACTTTATAAGGCCCCTAAACTCCCTTTTTCCTAGCCCCGGGCTTAGACACGTCGCTTATGCCCGCCCTTTGGGGGGCATCATGCTCCTGATGCCCCCCCGCGGTCCCGCCCCGGGAGCCGCTGATGCTCCTGATGCGCGCCTGGGGGTCCCGGGCTGGACCCGCTGATGCTCATGATGCGCGCCCTCTGGGGGCCTCCGTGGCGACGCAAAAAACCACGAAAAAAAAACCGTTCACCGGCGGCACGCGGGGGTCGGCGGCACTGGCGTCCGGCCTAATTCTGCTTCGCAGAAGGCCAGAGGCCAGCA
>CAJNDS010000813.1:652500-710000 GCA_905221605.1 Symbiodinium natans
GTCTTGTTCTCCAGCTACCAGCAGGATATTGAATGATTGAACACGTCGAAACCGAATCTGTATACAGCACCTTTTGCAGCGATTCTTCACCTGTTCCAACCAAAGCGGCAATTATAGGGGTACACGACTGGATCATCGTTGCTCCCTCTATAGATGCATGCAATTCAGCTTCAGCAGTGCTCAAAGCCACCGTTGATTGTCTCTGCGTTGCCCACATCACTGGACAATCACCCCAAACCACCACCGCTCCTGAGTGGCTCTTTTCGTTTTCACCTGCTGCAAAGCTAGCATCCGCGTAAGACTCCACCACCTTGACGCCTCGCCCATAACGCAACACCTCATTCCTTTCTTTTTCGCATGTTGCGATTGCACCAAACGTCAGGCCTAACGTTGGAGTTGCAGCAAGGTATCGAAATACCTCCTCAGCCTTTTTAACCACAAATCGCGGCCTTCGGGATGTCCACAAAGACAACTGGCTTGTGCAGAAAGCCAAATCAGGTCGAGTTTTGATTGCCACCCAGAGGAACTCCCCTACGGCACCTTGAGCCGCTCGCAAGGAGGGAATATCCACCTCCTCTTCTTCACCTGGAGTTTCTTTCACCATTGGCAGGTTACTACCTTTTCCAGTTTCATCAATCTGATACCCTCTTCGGTTCAGCAAATCTCTCACAAAGTCCTCCTGGTTGAGAAAGAAGCTGCCATTTCGGTACCAGATTTGGACACCCAAAAACTTCAGGAATCCATCACCACAGCCTGGACCACAGAACTCGGGTTCAGAAGTTTTCCACTCCTTCCTGATCTGTTCCAAGGCTTCCCGGAGCACTGTCATAGTCCCAGCCATCAAAAAATCATCCACGTAAAGACCCATTGTCCCTACCAACTTGCTTGCACCTTCCGGCTTCTCTTGTGCCATAATAAGGAACAGACTTGGGTCTGCATTGGACCTCTGAAAGCTCATTGCTTGTCCATCCTTTGACACCCAAGACATGCCTTGAAGACGTTGGTCTCGCCACTCCACCCATGCTGCAGGACTTTCGGCCAAACCGTACAAGGCCTTCCTCACAATCCACCGCTCCTCTTTTGTGCAAAGACCCAATTTCACCGCCGCCCTTGGGGGCTGCACCACCACCAAACGCCCTTCTCTTTGCGCCCTATTCATCGGCGCCGTCAGAAAAGCTTTGGAGATGTCTAAGCCAGCGATGATCCACACCATATGTGCTGCGTGCCTCACTTGGCACCTAAATGTAGTTGAATCTAAACCTGGAGCGTACAGCGAGTGACGACTGAGGGACCTTGGCCCTTCGTATTCTGTAGCTGCCGTTGACGAAATAAAGTTCCCACATGCACAGATACGGGCACGCCTCCTCCCTGTCCCTTGCTTTCGGGTAAACACCACCAGACTGGGAACGTACTCAATCACCGGTGCATTAGGCTCTTCCGCCAATTTGTCCAGCTTTTCTTGAGTTGTTGGTTCCACCACTTCCAACTCTTTAACCAAAGACTTCACCTCGTCCGACAATGATTCCCTCCACTTCTCCAGCTCTTGCATGGCTTCTTGTGTAGGGATTGTTTTTGTTTGCAGGAACTCGACCTCCTCCGCTGCCTCCAGCGCAGTATTCTCTTGTACCACTTGCTGAACTTGAGCTGCTTTGACCAAAAACTTCGAGAGCTGTTCCTCAGCCCTTTTTGCTTTAACCAGCCATTCTCTGGTCTCCGATCCTTTTTCATCATTCGACTCATTGGCCGATCCATGGAACTCGTCCAAAATGCAACATTCCTGTTCAGCAATTAGGCGTCGAATACTCAAATGCTCTTCTAGAGCCCATTGATGCGCTTCAAACACAGCGTAGTCGACTTCCTCTGCAAGGTCGTCCAGCGAGGTTTCTCTCAGCGTCATTTTTAACCATTTCCTTTTTTCACCTTCTTCAGCTTGTGGTTCCGGAAGAGGAAACTTGCATTGGAGTAGATAGCACCTATCCTTGTAGCTCAATCGCTTCATAAAAACAGGTGTGTACCCTGTCAAGGATACTCTGTTCCCTTTCCAAGGCATAGGACCATGCAGTTTTCTCGGAAAGAACGACATGAAGTTCCAGTGGATATCCACCAATTTTCCAGGTAAGACTTTCTTCCCATAGGATTGCTCCACCACTTCAGCTCCTTCCTCCAAAACCTTTTCATCCTCAACCCACAGCTGACCCTCTTTATAGTCACCAAAGCCACACACATAATTGCAGCAATGCTTTTCATTGTGACTATCCCTATGCAATGATACCGGAGCATTGCGCGAGATCTGAAGAGCAGAAAATTTGGCTTCAGGATTGTGGTGCTTCACAAATGATGTCAAATAACGACATAGCCATGGCCTTCGATGGGTCTCTTTTGTAATACCACACACTCCGCCATGAGTATAATGGCCCAACACCAGAGCTCGCGTACTTGTGCACCAATTGTTGATACCACCTCTCCGATTCACCCTCTTTGGGTATACAATCCCTTCCAAAAGCTCCTCACAGTCCACGTAATCATACACAGACCTCTCATACATTGACTTGGCTTTTTGTTCTTCTTTTTCCAACTGTGTTCCATCCTCGGCAGTCTCACTTTTGCAGACCAAATAAGCATCTTCATGAGGAGAACAGCATGTCGGCCAATACTCATCACCAGGAACATTGTCCTCAACATCTGCATTTTCTTCCAGCTCCCCCAAACCCTGCATGTCATCCTCGAAAATTTCTAAGGGCGGACTCTCCCCCCGCTTGCGAAGCAAGCGCAAAGAGCCCACATGACCACGCAGTGAAGAGGCCGGGCTTTTTTCTTTTAACCGACGGTGAGCCGGAGGATCGCGAGGTGGAGGTAAAGGAGGACCTTCCTCATCAGCGAACCGAAGCGCTGGTTTTTTCCCCTTGAGACGATGCTCCGGAGGAGAAGGCTCCTGTTCTTCTACCACCCCTTCCAGCTCCAATGCAGGTGGTTCCTTTATATTGGAAAAAATCGTAGTGCAGGGAAATAACACCAGTTCATCCGGATCTTTGGCAGTCCCTTGAGCTTCCACCCAATAACCACCAGGTAGGTCATCGCATGGACCCAAAAGAAGCGCGGGCTGCGTACGATCGACCCATTGCCGACCTTTCTTTGTTCCATCCGGACCCAGCAACTCCCACGGACGACGTTTGACTTGAATCTGAGCACCAAAGGGAAGCAATGCTTTCGGTTTCAAACCCAACTCCCTTTCAGCTTTCTGCCACCGTAACATTGACCAATGGCGAGCAGCCAGTGCCCAGTACGCCGGCCCGAGTCGCGCCTCCTTTAAGAGCGACCTCACACCACGTTTGAATAAACCCACACATGCTTCAGCGCGCCCATTCGTTTGCGGGACTCCAGGATCACCAGTGGTCCTGTATATCAGACGAGTTTCACAAAAGGACCGGAAGCGTGCATTGACAAACTCCCCCGCTCGATCTGAGTGGATTCTCAACACCGGATACCCATGTCTCTGCAAGCGCACCATCATTCTTTGAACCGCCGACAAAACAGTTGTTTGCTGTTTATCCACAATCGGCTCCACCATAACGAAGTTGATCATACGGACAGGTTGGGTCAAATGGTCCTTCAGTTCCTTCCAGGACTTTTCAGAAGCTTGGATTTTCAACACCTCTGCCTCCAGAACTGATGCAGGTTCCACCGGTGCAGAGTCTTCCTCCTCGAAGTTCGCGACGGCATCGCCTAACCATTCTCCAACACCAGCACCTTCATCTACCACCTGATCTTCCACCTCATCCGCATCTTCCTCCTTTTCAAGAGGGTGACCCACATTGGGATCCAACATTGGAAATTGATACACACCAATAACAGCGTGTCGTGGCTTCTGCTGGTGAGCATCCTTTGAACACTTGTATGGACCTGCTAAGTCCAGTGATAAAGTGTAAGCATCCCCATGTTTCCGCCTCAAATGGCGACGCTCTTTTCCAGCGGCAGACACACAAATTTGACAATCACGTCTGAAAGGAATATGCCCCCTTAGGCAATGGTCACGGAAAGCTCGCTCCTCCGTTGTCAGCCTCCGTAGCGTCCCTTCTCGTTCTTCCTTTTTTAACACCATAGCTTCCCGTTCAGCATCGCTCTCATGCAACCATTGTGCCAACCTGTGACGTATTCTTTTAACCAATCCAAACGCCCATCGCGCCCATATGGAGGACTGTCCAATACGTTCTTCCAGGGTAGAAGCGAATGTTGCCGACCACGGAACAACCACGCGAACCTGTTCCAACGATTCCCACAGTTCCATATCAGACACCAGGAAAGTCGTAGGTTTCACCAGAGCATGTCCCAATGCTCCCTGATCAAAATGTGCAGCGTACATTCCATAACGCTCACAAAAGCTTTTCACCTCTGGCCAACTCCAGAAGGTAGGACTTGAGAGCCCTTCCTGAGAACCATCCACCAGATCCTCAGCACTCAAGACCGTTTTGCCGTTCTGAGAAAAATCCTTCCCTATGAGTTCAGGGTCCCCAGGGCTTTCCATACCAAAGAAGACAGAACTCCCATTGATGACTTCAGCAGTTCCACACCTTGAATGCACCGCCACGTCATATAGGAAAAGCATCTTCAGAAGTAAAACACCATCCTTTTGAGCTAATTCTTGATGTGGCCAAGGAAGACTCTTTAATCCCAACCGTTCAGGCCCACAGCGTCGGCGTAATACAGGTGGACCACCGTCTTCACCTCTCAACCTTGACACTGTCCTGCATGGAGGTCCTCCAACCACAGCAACCACCTTTCCTTCAGCCGCCAGATGCAGAAGATACTTCCAGACGCTCGAATTATGTAGGTCACCGCCTTTCTTCAAATCCAGCTCCAGTACCTCCACATCCCGACTGGGAAAATGCCATTTTTGTTTTCCAGAAAATAGGTGTACCACCACCCTTTTTGCTCGTGCCAGCCGTCTCCTTTTATGACGGTTGAAAGGCAACGCCGCAATATCTCCACGTGGCAACAGCTCCATCAGCATATTTTCTGGTATATCTCCATAATACCACCGAAGAAACCGCCAGCATGCCTGGACGAACTCCTCCTCATTCGCTGACGCTGTCCGCGCTGCGCTTTGCAACGACGCTTTTACAGCCACCTCGTTGTCCGTATTCGGACACCCTTGAACCATACGTGCCACCTTCAATGCTTGCTTTGGTGAACACCAATCCATTTCATCAATGATCTGAAGCGCCACCTCCTTTTCCAAACAAGGGCACCCATTCAGATCACGAACGCGAAGTTCCCCCAGAACAGGATGTGAGGCTGTGCACTTGCCACCACGCCACTGAACTCTGAGACCAACCAAGGCGCTCGCTTTGCCAATTGGCACTAGTGGATCTACCATTTCAGGAGTTACCAGGGTCCCACCTGGGGTAATACTCATCTCCCGAGATCCAACAGCTAAGGACACCAACACCTTTTGCTGCGGAAGCTGTTCACCAGGACGAAGTGATCTGAGAGGATGTGATGCTCCCGAGTCCAACATGCCCATTCCCGAACACTCATTGGTGTCAGAAACCCTGGCCACATGTAGAACGCATACTCCTCGGCCTTCTCCCTGCTTCGGCAACAACGTGGCATCAGACGAACCGACTCCACAGTCCGCCCTTCCATTCCTCCATTGAGAATGGGACAACGACGCACGCTGCCTTTCAGCATGCAAAACCATTTTCTCAGCTGTTTTGTAATCCATAACCAAACAGCCATGTTCAAACCATAAGAGTTGGTCCAGCGAAGATTTTGCACTCACGTGACACATCCCATTGATCACGGTGAGGTTCGCCCCAAACTCCAAAATCAACCAGAGAGGGATAATCAGGGGCCCATTGTCTTCCCTAATCAACGTCCCTTTCTCTGTAATCCTCATTGTCACACCACCAAGCGCGCTTTGCACCATAACAGTAGTGTCGGGTAAACATTCCCATGGAAAAAGCGTCCGCGCAAGATGCGTAGCAGCTGTATCCACCAACGCCACTCTCCCGTCCTGCTGAAACAATCCAGAGTCACATAACATTCGAACGCTGGGCTCTCCGCTTGATGCTGACTGCGCTGATGACAGCTTCATAGATTTCAGCACTTCCAACGCTTCAGCAAGGACCTGATTGGTTGTGGATGGTGATGAGGGACTTGCAGAACCTTTATCCAATCCCGCATTAGCCATCTCATCTCCCACGTCAGCCACTTCTGCCTTTTTGGCATTTCCCCATTTCGCACCTTTGCCGCCCTTCCCCCCTTTGGGAGAATTCCCTTTAGATCTATTCCTTTCAAGATTTAAGTCCGCATTGGAACTTACACCATCTTTGTATGGACACTGCGGCTGTAAATGGCCAATGGCCCCACATTCAAAACATCTTCCACGCTCCAGGGAGTCTTTATCATGGCGAAATTTGCACCGTGATCCGAACTTGCAGCCTGCTTCTGTCTTCCCATATATCCAACAGAAAGGACGTTCACCATCTCCGCTGTACCTTTTTCCTTTTCCTTTGCCTTTGTCACCCTCCTCCGTCTCGTCACCAGTTCCCTTTTGGGCCTTGTTTAACCTGGCCCTTTTCTTGGCGTCCGAGTCCTGCTTCACCTCTTGTTCACCAGCGCTATGCAATAGCAGTTCGAATTCTGCTTGTAACATTTCAGCTAGTTGTGTCGCAGTTTCAGAGGTCGGCGAGTAGTCCACCCCCAATTTCTCCCGGAAGGATGCCACTCTGAAATGCACCGTAGGGTGTTTTGCCAGCAACGCGGATGATAAAGCATCCAATCCCTTGATAAGCAAGGTAGCATCCGGCTCAGATGCTCGCAACTCCCTTAACCGGGAACGCCATTGCGCCCATTGTCGCACTCCCTTAATAGCCTCCGAGATCGAGGTTGCTGAGGATGGTTGCACCAAGAAGTTTAACATCGTGCTGCGCTCGTTTGCTCCACCTGGTTGGTAAACTGTCAGCAACTTGTAAAATATCATCACCGACCCCAACATTCGAGTGGAAACGATCTCGGTCTTCAATCTCTCCGGAATCGCTTGTAGCAGCAAAGACACCGCTCTCTGCTCCAACAAAACATGCACAGTTCGAACCCCCTTGAGCCCTTCCAGCTCAGCCTTGATGCCCAACCTTTCCAGCGGAGAAACACTCAACCATTTGGCGTACGCCTCATACGCCTTTGTATAGACGGATTGCCACCACACTCTTCCTGTATCTGTCAGCGAAGACAACATTGGTTCGATCATTGCGATCCAATCACCTAGTGCCGTCGGATTGCTTGGTGTGTAGTCTGCCAAAGTAGGAAGGCTCATCACATGCTTCCCAAGAGCCTCCGGACGTTCAGTTCCAGAACTATCACCAATGTTTGGCATCCCACGTGGCACCACAGCTCCAGGAGGTAAGCTGACCTTTCCACCAGGCCCTTGCGGCAGTCCATGTCCCATTCCGGGCGTAAACGCTGTGAGCGGAACCTTCTCTAATTCCAACTTCCCAGCAATCATTTTCCACCGATATGGAACATCATCCACCATTGTATATCCACCCGATCCTGCTGAGTTCTCTTGCATTGAAGTTTCCCGAGCTGAGACAAAACCGGGCTGATTTCCCAACAGTGCGGCAGAACCATCAACGCCTGACGGCAAGGAAGTAATCGGAACATGTGTTAAACCAGGTGGTCCACTTGCATATCCACCACTTGCAGAACCTCCCATGGGGTAATTCAATGGAGGCAATCTGGAGGGTTTCTTCCCTTCAGTTACGTGCATCATTGGCACTTCCTTCTCATCCTCCACGTGAACCTCCCCTTTCCTGGGCTCAGGCAAGGGTTGAAGGTCACAACCCTTTGGAAGGTCGTAGCCCTCAATCGGCAGCCATGTCCCATCAGGCAACACAGTCCAGAAGCCACCCATACCATCAGTGTAGAAAACTTGTCCTGGCAGGTACTGCTTCTCTGGAGTCATTCCCAACGGATATGCAGCATTTGCGTCCACCACTCCAGTGCTCCGTGCTCTCGAAGCTGACCCAGATGCAGCAGAGGTATAGCTTTTCTCCTCCACCCGATGCAGTCTATTCCCCAGCTCCTTTGTTTGCACAAGCAACTCTTTCAGCGCACGCTTTACCACCGCCATATCTTCACCTTGTTCTTCACCGCTCAGATCAGGAATGAGCTCTTCCTCGCCTTGTGTCTCACCAATATTCCCTCTTTCCATCTGGCCCATCAACCCTGAAGATGGCCTCTCAGCTGGAACCGGTTCCCGATCCCGAAGTTCTGGCAACGACGGTGGCCTTCTTGTTTCTTCACCACTCCTATCCCCTCCGCTCGCAGGGAGACTTGCTGGCCTTGATTGCCTTAGTCTCATTTCTTCATGAGCCCGCTCGCTCCAGAAAGGATTCGCTGCTGGAACCGGAACCACTTCGTTTTCCACCTGAGACGTTGGTTGTATCATTGCAACCTCCCTACCATCTGTCAGCGCTTGTACCATTTGTTGCCGTTCTTCACCCCCATCACCACGATTTTCTTCGGCTTCATTGGCCGCGGATGACAGTCCAGGTTCCGACCGACGCCGCAACATGTCCATTGCGCCAAACAAGCGTAGAATCTTACCTATACCGCAGGAAGCCTAATTTGGGCTCATAACCTACGGGGGGAACCCGAAGGGGGACGAGAAACCGAAAAGTCAACCCCAACAGAATCCCTTGATTTCCCTGGATCAACCACACAACAAACCCAAACCACAGGGCACTCACCTTTTACTACCAGGCACATGGCCCAGTCTGGAGCCAAAAGAGATTCCCGGGTACATTGACCCTTTCAACACCCAACACTAACTTCTTTCTACAATACCAGTTGCAGCTCCGCATAGGGTTTAGGGTTTAGGGTTTAGGGTTTAGGGTTTAGGGTTTAGGGTTTAGGGTTTAGGGTTCGAGGTTTAGGGTTTAGGGTTTAGGGTTTAGGGTTTAGGGTTTATTTGGAATTTTAAGGCTTTTCAGGGTCTTACGTGTTTTTAGAAATTTAGATGGTCCGCGGAACCATTTCAAGTTTTAAAAATCCTTAAACTCCTTATTTTTGTTGAACGGACAGCCCTTTTAAATTGTATTTAAAGCCATTCAATTTTTAAGAGGGTTTTTAAAACGCTATAAAGCCCTAAAAAACGTGAAAGAATTTATCCCTTAAAATTCTAAAATGCCTCAAACTTTTAAAAGGGCCGCCGTTTAAAATTAATGAAGTTGCGGATTTCAGAATTGAACATCCTGAAGTCCTTAAACTTTAAAGGACAGCCATTTACAACTGTAAGAATTTCAGGGTTTTAAGGATTTGTAAAAAAATTTCATGGTCTGGGGGAGGCACCGGGGCTTCTCCAGACCATGGGCAACTTTTTGCATCTTTAAAATCCTAATTGGGCAGCCACTTAAATGTTTAAGCATTTTAAGGTTTTTAAAAGGACTTAAAACCTTTAAAATCCTGAGAATTTTTAAACAGAGTTTGAAGGGTTTATATAAGATTTTTAAGGATTTTAAGAGTTTAGATGGTCTGGGGAAGCCCCGGTGCCTTCCCCAGATCATTTAGATTTGAAAAGGTCCTTAGACCCTTAACCCCAAGAACCAAACCCGAAACCCTTAACACTAAACGTCACTAAACCCTAAACACTCAGCACCAGACCCTAAACACTAACCCTAAAAGCTTAACACTAAGCCCTTAGCGCAAACCCCAAAGACGAAACCCTAAGCACTTAAGCACTACACCCCTAAACACTAAACCCTAAACACTTAATCACTACAACCTAAAAACTAAACCATAAACATTACATACTAAACCCTACACACTAAGCCCTGAACGCGAAACCCTAAACCTTAATGGTCTGGGGAAGTCCCGGTGCCTTCCCCAGATCATTTCGATTTGTACAAATCCTTAAAACCTTAATCCCTAAAAACCAAACCCGAAACCCTTGACACTAAACCCTAAACACTCAGCACTAGACCTTCAACATTAACCCTAAAAACTTAACACTAAGCCCTTAGCACAAACCCCAAACACTTAACACGAAACCCTAAACACTTAAACACTAAACCCTAAACACTAAGCACTTAAACACTACACCCTAAAAGCTGAACCCTAAACATTACACACTAGACCCTACACACTAAACCCTGAGCACTAAACCCTAAGCCCTAAACAGTAAACCCCACAGCCGGAACCTCAAGCCCTACTACATCTAAGCCTGAAACGAAAAACCCGTCGGGGTTTCAGATGCTTAGTGTTTGGATTTTAGAGTTTAGGCTTTCACTTGGTTTTGGGTTTAAGCCAAGCCGCCTGACTCTAAACCTAAACCCTAGACCCTAAACTTAACAATCAACCCTAAACACAAACACACACAAAACACTAAACCCTGAAACCTACACACTAAACCCTAAACACTAAACACTAATCCCTAAACACAACAAATCCTGAACCCTAAACACTAAGCCCTAAACCCCAAACCAAGAAACATGGGGGTTTCAAGTGCTTTAGGGGTTTTAAAACTTAATCATGCTAAGGTTTAACCCTAAGAAGTAAACCCTAAACCTTAAAAAACACCCGAGCCTAAACACTATACCCTGAACCCTAAACACTAAACCCTACAAACCCTAAACCCTGAGCAATAAACACTAAACCGTAATCCCTAAACGTGCATATGGAGAACACGGGCCCCGGACTCCAGACTCCAGATTGCCAGATTGAATCTGGAGTACCGGGGCCCCGAACTCCAGACTGCAGATGTCCAGAAAAATCTGGAGTACCCGGGCCCCGCACTCCAGAAGTACCGGGCCCCGCACTCCAGATTACAGACTCCAGATTTTGGAAGATTCCAGATTTCCGGAGAAAATCTGGAGTCGCGGACTCCAGATTACAGACTCCAGATTCCAGGGTCCCGGTACTCCAGATTGTTGGTATCTGGAGTCCTTCCCCCCCCCCTCCCCGCCCACACCCTTCCCGAGGCCAAATGTGTGGGTATTGGGGGGTGGGGGGGGGTGGGCCACCCCCCCCCGCCCCCCCCAACCGCCCCAAACCCCCCCAACCCCCCCAACCCCCCCAACCCCCCAACCGCCCCCTAACCCCCCCCAACCCCCCCACCCTCCCCACCCCCCCAACCCCCCCACCCCCCCAACCCCCCCAACCCCCCCAACCCCCCCCCACCCCCCGCCCAACCCCCCCCCACCCCCCCCCACCCCCCCCACCCCCCCAACCCCCCCACCCCCCCCCACCCCCCAACCCCCCCCACCCCCCCCCACCCCCCCCCCCCCCCCAAATCCTATCATGCCTTCAAAGCATTTTATTTTTGGAAACCCATTGTGCGAGCATGGTGTTTGCAAATGGGTCTCTTTTAAGCCGTGCAAGCTTGCTTCGAAAGCATATCTTTTGTCGAAACCCATCATACGAGCATTGTGTTTGCAAAACCTTTTCTTAGGGGAAACCAAAGAAACACAGTCAAAATAAACAAGGACTCGAGCAAAAACAATGCACGTCTACCTGAAATTAGCAAGGACCCCTATGAAAGTAGTATGAGTCCTATGGAGGATCCTGTCAAAAGACATACATGATGGAAAGAGGTTTGTCTTAATGAAGACCAAGGAAACAGACCCAAAACTAACACGGATTCGAGCAGAACTAGTAAGAAGTCCTATGCAACGCAGAATGAATCCTTTGAAAATATGCAGGATCCGACTACAATATAACGGTAAGTCGAGGTTTTCATAGAGAAATACCAAGGCAACAGAGCCAAACTTAGTAAGGATTTAAGACATCTTACACAAAGTAGTGTGAATCTTATGAAAAATGTAAATATATTAATACATATATATAGATATATATACATATATATTAATGCTACCCCCCCCCCCCCCAGCGACCTACCCTTTTTAGGCCTTTTTAGGCCTTTTTGACAAAAAATAATAAAGAAGGCCCAAAAGTCGCGTAGTTAATCACCGGGTAATGAAGGACAGTTACTGGGACACCCACCTCACAGACCCCGATAAGCCAGCATTGGAAGAATCTACATTTTGAATCTGAAGCGGACAATGCTGTTTTTAGATGTTTAGATCAGTGTTTTTCTATGCAAATTGTGCGTTTCAAGGGCAATTAATGTTTTGTTGAGCAACTAATTTATTTATACAATTGTGTTTGTACGAGGCAAAGTATTAATCAAATAGTGAAACATTTTTCTTGGTTCTATGCGAATTTAGCTACTAGAGTAATTATTAAGCAAAGAGCCAAATTTGACTCAAGTGAATACTATTTAAAGGAGCATACTCAACCAAGATACGAAATAAACACCATTCTCAACCAAAAATGGCAAAGTGTGCGTTTAAAGTGCAAATACTGTATTTATACAATTGTGTTTGTACTAGGCAAAGTATGCTCTCTTAAAAAACCACTGAAATACCTTATGTGTACATATTCATGAATCGTTTTTATTTTTGAAATACTCATTTTATGCGAATTTAGCTACTAGAGTAATTATTAAGCAGATAGCCCAATTTGACTCAAGTGAATACCATTTAAAAGACCATACTCAGCCAAAATACGAAAGAAGCACCATATTCAACCAAAATATGGCAAAGTGTGGTTTAAAAGGGCAAATAGTGCTTTGTTGAGCAACTAATGCATTGAAACAGTTGTGTTTATATCAGGCAAAGTATTATTGAAGTACTATCTGCAAAGTCAAATGAAACACCTTATGTTTACATATTCATGAAACAATTTTTTTGAAGTATTCATTCTATGCGAATTTTACTACTAGAGGAATTCTTAAGCAAATAGCCCAATTTGACTCAAGTGAATACTATTTAAAGGACCATACTCAACCAAATACGAAATAAACACTTGCGGAAATGGAAACGGTTCTACCTACATAACAATGAGACAAAGATTGCTGAAGTATTCACTAAAGACCACTTATATACTATGTCTGAAAAGCACAATTTGCATGAGCAAGCTTAAAAATGCACAATAATGGAAATAGAAGCGGTTCTACTTACATAACGATGAAACAAAGATGTCTGAAGTATTCAATAAAGACCACATATATACTATGCTTGAAAAACGCAACTTGCACAATCAGGCTTAAAAAATGCACAAGAATCCTAGAAAAGTACTTAGTGAAGGCCATGCACAAGCAAATTCACAAATACATAAAAACATCCAAAAGCACAAGCTTTTTAGGAGAATCTCTGGTAAAGTTTGGATTGTAGGGTTTTGGGGTATTCCTGGACGAGTAGGAGTCACTTGTTAAGCAAACAATTCTAAGCAATAAATGCTTTTTCTCAAGACAAGTATTGCAAATGCTGCTTCTAGATAATTAATCGCATTTACCAGGCAAATATTATCCATGCGAATTGAGCTACCAGAGCACCAAGTAATGGCTGAATAAGGTCTACTACACTTGAGTACAACCAAAAGATGCATTAAACACTAGCGGCTCTACTTACATAATAACGAAACAAATAGTTCTGAAGCACTAGAAAGACCACTTGTATACTATTTCTGAAAAGCACAATTAGCATAAGCACACTTAAAAATGCGTAGTTGTTGCCTCGTGACCGTGAAGGCGAACTAAAAAGCCAAAATACCAAAACCAAAAAACCAAAAAAACCAAAACCAAAAAAAACAAAAATGCCAAAAAAAACAAATTTCCGGGACTCTTGGAGAAGCCTCATAGGGATTTCCTGAGAGTCCCGGAAAATTGTTTTTTTTTGGTATTTTTGTTTTTTTTGGTTTTGTTTTTTTTTTTTTTTTTTTTTTTTTTTTTTTTTTTTTTTTTTTTTTTTTTTTTTTTTTTTTTTTTTTTTTTTTTTTTTTTGGTTTTTCTACTGTCCCGTGTATGCGATTTTAGTTTTATTTTCGTCTACGCCCTAGGAAATACGCTATATTGCACACCGAGTTTGCTTGCAGTGCAGCTGGGTGACTTGAGACAAGGCGAAAAAGGGTAGGTCACTGGGGGGGGGGGGGGTACCATATTAATATATATATATATAGAAAAATGGAGGAAATGGAGGTTTTTTTCTAGGAAAAAATTGACCACCAAAAAAAGGAAGACCCCTCCTCCCAAGAAAGGAAAGCAACACATCCAAAAGCAACCTCCATCCCCTGCAAACAACGTCCCTGGAGCCCTAAACCCTAAACCCTAAACCCCAAACCCTCAAATTCTTAACCCCTGAAGTCCCTTAAACCCCCAAAGCTAAAGCCTCAAACCCAGAACCCAACAGCCACATCCTAAACCCGAAGCCCTAAACCCTAAACCCCAAACCCTAAACCACTTTGGGCCTTGGGATTCGTGGTTTCAGAAATTTGCGGGTTGCAGATTAAGGCCCTAAATGCTAAGATTTAACCCTAAACCCTAAACCCTAAACCCTAAACCCTAAACCCTAAACCCTAAACCCTAAACCCTAAACCCTAAACCCTAAACCCTAAACCCTAAACCCTAAACCCTAAACCCTAAACCCTAAACCCTAAACCCTAAACCCAAAGCCCTCACGCTGACTGAGGTGTTGCAGCACAGTTCTCAGCGTCCCATTCTCTCTGGCCTTTGCCGCTTCGAGTGTGCTGAGCTATGCGACTGGGGCGCCCACTTCCAGCCACACTTCAGGGGATAAGGGTTTACGTATCGAGTTTAGGGTTAAGGGTTTCGGGCTTACGGTTTAGGGTTTAGGGTTTAGGGTTTGGGGTTTAGGGTTGAGGGTTGAAGCTTTGAGGGGCACTTTGAGGTTCGAACCCTCATTCAAACCAAAGCCCGAAGCCCTACTTAAACCCCTAAGCAAAACCCTAAACCCTATACTCTAGACTCTAAGCCCTCAGGTCCCCAAGCGAGCTGTGTGCTGTTCTGGCTTTAGTGAGCTACAGCCGCCATAGAATCACCCTAAACCCTCCCCCTAAACCCCCTAAACCCTAAACCCTAAACCCTAAACCCTAAACCCTAAACCCTAAACCCTAAACCCTAAACCCTAAACCCTAAACCCTAAACCCTAAACCCTGAACCCTGAACCCTGAACCCTAAACCCTAAACCCTAAACTCAGACTCAGAGTGGGCCCTGACTCCCCTTTTGTTTAGGGTTAGGGTTCAGGCCCAGCCCGAAACCTTAAACCCTGAACCCCCCCAAACCCTAAAAGGCCCGACCTTAAACCCTACACCCTAAACCCTTTGTCTTTCGAATTACAGGGGCTGAGGGTTCAGGGTTCAGGGTTCAGGGTTTAGAGTTTAGGGTTTAGGGTTTAGGGTTTAGGGTTTAGGGTTTAGGGCACTCGCAGGTGAGCGTGATGGGCTGGGACCGCGTGGACGCCTTGCATCCTGCCTGTTTAGGGGTATAGAGATATAGGGGTTTATAGGGCTTTTTATTAGGGGGTTTAGGGGTTTAGGGGGGTTTAGAGCGGTTTAGGGGGGTTTAGGGGGGTTTAGGGGGGTTTAGGGGGGTTTAGGGGGGTTTAGGGGGGTTTAGGGGGGGTTAGGGGGGTTTTTTTACGGGGAGTTACGGGGGTTACGGGGTTTTTACGGGGTTTACGTTTACGGGGGTTTACGGGGTTTTACGGGGGTTTTACGGGGGTTTACGGGGGGTTTACGGGGGTTTACGGGGTTTCGGGGGTTTACGGGGGTTTACGGGGGTTTACGGGGGTTTACGGGGGTTTACGGGGGTTTAAGGGGGGTTACGGGGGTTTACGGGGGTTTACGGGGGTTTACGGGGGTTTACGGGGGTTTACGGGGGTTTACGGGGGTTTAGGGGTTTAGGGTTAGGGGTTTAGGCTTCAGGGCTTAGGGCGTATAGGGTGTGGGAGGCTTTGAGGGGCAGCTTTGGTGTCAGGTTTGAGGGGTACCCTAAAAACCCTACACCCTAAACCCTAACCCTAAACCCTAAACCCTAAACCCTAAACCCCAAACCCCAAACCCCAAACCCCAAACCCTAAACCCTAAACCCTAAACCCTAAACCCTAAACCCTAAACCCTAAACCCTAAACCCTAAACCCTAAACCCTAAACCCTAAACCCTAAACCCTAAACCTAAACCCCAAACCCTAAACCCTAAACCCTAAACCCTAAACCCTAAACCCTAAACCCTAAACCCTAAACCCTAAACCCTAAACGCTAAACCCTAAACCCTAAACCCTAAACCCCAGGTTCGCGCTTGTCCAGCTCATGGAGTTGGGTATGTGCATCGGTGTCCCCGCCGTTCTCGAAGCTTGGCCGGGTGAGTTTACGTTGGAGGCCTTTGACCCAGAGTAAGCCCTGATTCCCTTTCTTTAGGGTTTAGGGTTCAGGGTTTAGGGTTTCGGGTTTAGGGTTTAGGGTTTTGGGTTTAGGGTTTAGGGTTTAGGGTTAGGGTTTACTGTTTGCTGGGACCCAGAGTAGGCCCGTACTCTTGTTATTTAAGGTTTAGATTAGGTTCCCGCGTAAGCCCCTTTAAACCTAAAAAGGACACCCTTTTCATCACCAGGTTTCTCCTGGGTCTCGAGGTTCATGGGTAGCCACTTTAAGTAGTGTGATTCCCTAAACCCTACCCAGTGAACCTTGAACCTACAAAATTGTAGGTTCTTGATCAAGAACCTGGTTATGCGTGCTATGTGACAAAATAACCCGGTTCCCTATTCTAAAACCCGGTTCCTCTTGTAATCTTGTTCTTGGGTGTGTCAAACCAGTTAAGCGAGGCCTTCAAGTGCGCCCGATGAAGAGCTAGCCTGCTTGTGGCTCGCTGCACACACAAGTAATATCATTATTTCTGACAAGCTATATCTTGTCTCTTTCCATTGGGTCACCTTCAGGTCCCAGATCGCCCCTCCCATCCCACATAAATCCCATATATACATGTAGGAAGGATCTCGACAAGGTGTTCCCTGCCCGAACCGCAGCTCCCATATCAGTAGCTCCACCGCTGTATGTACTGTTTTGAACGGATGTTGTTTTGAGCAGGTACTGATAGGACGCAACCCTCCACTATATAGTCACCAGTAGCCCCGTCGATCTAAGTCTAAATTAACACTCAACCTTCCGTGACCTATGAAGCTTCCCGACGGCGCCCGGCGCCCCTTTTCCATGGACGTGGGCACAAATGGTCCGGTGCCCAGAGCCCTTTCGTTTGGTCCTGCCAGGAAGGAAATGAAGTGCTTCAGAAGATCGAGTAAGGGGGGGCAGAGTTTGGGGTTTAGGGTTTCTATATAGGGTTTATATATAGAGGGTTTACGGTTTATGTAGGGTTAAGGGGGTGTTTGCATATCTTCGTAAGTGTATCGGCGAAAACGAATCTGCATTTCCCGCTCGATGAAAGATCCAGGTTTTGCTTTTTTGTAGTTCAGGGCCATGGCGGAGCACGCGCTCAAGGGGCTGGCCGAGGAGTGGGATGCGACTCCCGCTGTGCGCAACGAGCTTCGTTCAGGCAAGCCCCTGATCAGTGAAGTTTCGGAGAAATGTGTGGACATCCACATGCCGAGTCGATATGGAGCTGTGCTGAAGCCTGTGCTGGCTCGCATGCGTGAAGCTGGCAAAAAGCTTCCTCCGATCGAAGCTTTTCGGTGCGAGGTACGCGCAGTGCTGGTGATGAACAAGCGTGAGCCAAGTGATGATGAGGTTCATAAGGCAGCGTGGCACTTGCGCAAGAACTGTGGCTTCATCAAAATGAAATGTCGACGCCAAGAGGTGTCCACCGTTTCGAGGCTTCGTTAATGCTTTTAACTGTGTCCTTTTTTTTGGTTTCCTAACCCGAAACCCGAACCCCTATATAAACCCTGTATATAAACCCTAAACCCTAAACCCCTCTATAAACCCTAAACCCTATATATATATATAATCCCGAAAAATCCCTAAACCCTAAACCCTACAAACACTGTATATCGGGGGCGAAGCTAGTTTTTTCACTGAGCAGTCTAAAGGTTCCGGAGTTTCAAGAACTTTGCCTGACCCTGGATCCGGAGCTCCAGGCGAGGCTCCTTCTTGTTACAGCGTTTGCGCAAAAACTCGGTCATATACATATATATGCATTTATCGTCAGTTCGAAAATTCTCTGGTGCTATGAAACTTCGCAGGGAGTCGTGGACCAGGTCAACGAGGCATTGGCAAGGCGACGGGCTTCAAGGGCAGCTCGCCAACAGGACCTGTGGGCATTTTTTGCGTCTTTCACTTTCACTCTTCCAGACATGTGTAGAAATGTGCTCGTAAATGATGTGCGAAATGTGGTGATTTTGTTGCTGCAGGGCTTAAACAGTGCAGCTCTTCAGGACGCGGATCCTGAGAGCGATTCGGATGATTATGATGATGATGACGATGACGACAACAACAATGATGAGGGGCATGGGCCCGAAGGCAGGCCTGACGATGACGATCCGCCGGCAGAGCCTGCTGGATGCGATGACCTTTCGGCGCTGGTGAGCCAGTTCAGAGCGGCGGCCGAGTCCTCCGAAGCCGAGCCTGTCGTCAACTTGCTGGACGATGATGTTACCGGTGCCGGTGCCGTCCCAGAGGCCCCCACAGACCTCGACTGCTATGTTATGCCAGACGTCGAGCCCGCTCCAGTGCCAGAGGTTTCCAGGGATGATCAGTCCAATCCAGTCCCAGAGGTTTTCGTGGATGATCAGTCCAATCCAGTCCCAGAGGTTCCCTTGGATGATCAGTCCACTCCAGTCCCAGAGGTTTCCGTGGATGATCAGTCCACTCCAGTCCCAGAGGTTTCCGTGGATGATCAGTCCACTCCAGTCCCAGAGGTTTCCTTGCTGGATGGTGCGTCAAGCCAGGATAGTGGTAGAGCCTTGGAAATGGGGGCGACTGCCAAAGCCTTTGCTCCGGACAAGCCTGAAAGTTTAGGACTCAGTTGCGCAGGGTTTGAAGTCTTCGTTTTTTGGACATGATTGGTGTGAAAAGTTATTGTTTGGCACGCGGGCAACATAGGTGAGAAGGAAGCGGCTGCCAAGCAGGAACGTTTGAGGCGCGTCAAAGAACAATTGCAGCAGCTTCTCGTCTGTATACTTTTCTTTTTGCTATATATATATATATATACAGATATAAACACTTTCGTATATATATCTATATATATATATACGTATATACAAAAAACACGCAGTTCAGTCTGTATAAATAAATAAATAAAAATATATATACATATATATGGACAATTTTCATAAAGACATATAGATCTTATCTTTTCATATCTATATATATGTACCTGGGTAATAAGTAAATATATAAAATAAATACAAATAAACAAATAAATAGCTATATTTATATGTATATATTACTTATTTTATATTTATACATTTTTCTATATCTAGCTGAGGTTGCGCGAGAGGCGTGACTCCATCGCTACAGCTTCGGCTACTCCGAAGAAAGATGGTCCTTTGCCTGTTGGTGGGAAGGTTCTGCCAGCTGCAGAGCCAGCTCCGGTAACAGGTCATTGTGAATGAAACAGCTATATACTGGTCGGTGTATCGGTTCAGCCTCTGTAAACACACCGTGTGTGCACGCAGGAGCCCTGGACAACGTGGACACACAGCCCGTCCCGATCCATGAGGTTCCAACCCCCCCCCCCCGTCGGAGAAAGCGCATCCGCCCAGCCCAGATTCGTCCTCGCCCAGGCGTGCCAAGAAAGCCTTCCAGCGCAAGCCCCCTGCCCGGGAACCCTACAACCCGTACTCGCCTGAAGTTGTGGACCCAAGAGCCGCCGCCTCCACCGACTACGTTGAACTTTCGCCTGAAAAGGAGAACGCCAAGGCCCCTTTTTTTCCGTTATGAATTACTGCCCCATGCCATTTCAACAACAGATTCCGCAAGACCTGTCACTTTTAGAATTCGATCCGTGCAGGGCTCCATTCCGGTGGCTACGAGGATCGATCAGCTCAGGTTGAAGGCGACCAAGAAGGACCAGGAGGGTCGTGGTGGGCGTGGTCGTGGCCGTGGTGGGCGGGGTCGGGGTGGTGGTCGGGGAAAACCGAAGCCCGAAGCCACGGAGGAGGCTTGGGATGGTTGCTGGGATGACTGGTCCTGGTGGGGTTCGGAGTGGGATGAGGCCGAGTGGGCAGCTTGGCAGGCTTACGAGGCAACAACTTCCAAGAAGCAGAAGCGCAAGAGAGCTGCGCTGGCCGAAGGAGGTGGGGCGGGGGAGGATATGGATGCTACCACTTTGCCAAAGGCTAAGGCTAAGGCCAAGACGAAGGCCACACCAAAAGCAAAAGCAACAGCCAAGGACAGCAACAAGCGCAAGCGCAGGAACGATGATGATGAGGATGAGGAAGAGGAGCAAAAGGAAGAGCCCGCGCCCAAGCCGAAAGGCCGCAAGAAAGCCCTGCCGCCCGACGAGGATGGGGAGGATGATCAGGCTGATGATCAGGATGATGATCAGGATGATGATCAGGATGATGGCCCGGATGATGAAGGCCGGAAGACGTTTGCCAAGCGCTACAGGCCGCAGAAGGACTTCCCAGCTGCGCGGTGGGATGCGATCTGCGACGCCTTTCACAACCAGATCCGGCCCCACATCAAGTGCGCCCCGAGTGTGTACCAGGATCTATGCATATATACCATTGCACACATTGTTACTAATTGAGAGGACAAGTTTAATATCATATATAGATTTTTGTATGTATACATATATATATATATATATGTAGATGTATATATATATTTTTTTATACATATATGATCTGGGCCTCCCCCCCCCCCCCCCCCCCCCCCCAATGGTTCCCGCTCAAGGTCACCCCCCCGCCACGGACCCCACCCCCGCCTCCCCCCCCCCCCGCCTCCCCCCCCCCTCCCCCCCCTGCCCCCTCCCCTGTGGTGTGGTTGTGTGGGTTGGTTTTAGGGGTTAGGGTTTTACGGTTTTACATATATAGTTTTTAGGGTTTAGAGTTTATATATATAGGGTTTAGGGCTATGTGTAATTACATTTAGGGTTTGGAGTGTATGTATATACATATATAGGGTTTGGGGTGGGGGGAGGGGGGGGGGGCTGCCGAGCTGAGAACCGGGACCATAAATGAGAAGGCTCTTTTTTGTTTGCTACGTTTCCTATATGGATGTACTTTTTCTTGCCTCAAAAGCCAGCGTTCTGTGATGGGGTTGGGTTCCCGCAGGACCCCTTCTTCAAGTGGTGCATGCGCTTGCTGAAGGAGATGGACGATGTCAATATGGACAACATTTGCGAATGTGTGGCCAAGTGTGCCCTGGACTACTTGAAGAAAGTGCTGGGTGTCACGCCCAGTAAGAAGTGATGCCGCCATTTCAGGCAAAGCCTTTTGGCCGTTGCGGTGGAGAAGATTTTGGGGCCCTGGGTTCAGTGTAGGATGTGTGCTGCAGTGCACAGCCTCTTTGAGGATAGGTGTGCGACGTTGTCGTTGGGGTGCAGGGTGAAATGAACAACCCTGCTTGGGGTGACAAGGCCACCCTCCAAGAAAGGACTTGTGCTTAGTCTGCAGCAGGTTGCTTTTCAGGTGGCCAGTCGCTTGCTAAGATCGTTGCCAGCAGAACAGAAAGCGCTATCTGCGTGACGTGGAATTTGCTATAGTTGTGAACAGCATCGCTGGCTGCCTTGGCTACATCGATCGGGCCCTCACGATTTCCATTTGTCTGGGATCGAGGCGCTATAGGAGCTATGTGAGTATATAGCTTCCCTGATGTAGACTCATCTCGATCTTCTCTTGTCTTTTGCCTATAGGTAAATACATGGGGGGTACTGATGCTGAGACTCATGGCCACTCACAAGCAAGAGCGCCGATCCCTCGACCCCGAAGATCTCAAATCCGTGTTCTCGACCCATCCGGCTCTAGAGAAAAGGCGGCTTTCATACATTGCTGAAGCTTTGCCATTGCGACACAGCTTTCTCGTGTAAACAATCTCTGCAAGCTAGCTAACACCGACTTTGTCCCCCGAACGCACCGAAACCCATAGCAAGTAGACTCCCCAACTTAATTTACATCCAAACTCGCAACGAACCCCATCTCCTGAATTCCAGCTTGCCCAGGCCAAATCCACACGTGGGAATCTATGGAAGCTTCGCTTGGATCGCCTCGCGAAGAAGCGTGCTGCCGGCCACGGTTTGCGGGCTTTGTGTTTTCGGGCGGTGTTTATATAGGGCCTTATATATATAGGGTTTAGGGTTTATATATATATATATGTGTGTATATATATAGGGTTTAGGGTTTGTATATACATATATATATATATGTAGGGTTTAGGGTTTAGGGTTTATATAGGGTGAAGAGTTTAGGGTTTATATATACCTAAACCTTAAACCCTAAACCCTATATAAACCCTATAAACCCTATATAAACCCTATAAACCCTATAAACCCTATAAACCCTATAAACCCTATAAACCCTATAAACCCTATAAACCCTATAAACCCTAAACCCTAAACCCTGAAGGGTTTATATATATATATATGTATATAGAGGGTTTATATAGGGTTCAGGGTTTAATTGTTGATGTGTGCTGGATCGATGATGGGTCCTTTGCAAGACTGAAGGAATCGGGGGTTTGGGTATATATATATATATGGGTTTAGGGTTTATACATATATAGGATTTAGGGTTTAAGGGGACTTACACGAATTTGGCGCAGGATGTGGCCGAAATACCTGAACTGCCTGCCATGTTACAGTTTTGGGCTGAGGGACCAGTGCTCAAACTTTGTATTGCGCAGGGAGGTAGGGGCTTCGCAATGGTGGATGTGGATCGCTTGCTTTACGCCCTCAAGTTGTTCCAGGTTCCGAAGGAGCATCGTTCCCAAATTCAAATTGCCCACCCCGTCCTACATATATATTTAGTGCCCTAAAATTCCCTAGATAAGCCCGATAAACCCTAACTATAGGCGCACCCCTGAATGTTTGCGGTAGGAGTTTGTGCTCTGCCTCCTCCTGCTGATTTTCTGCTTCAGTGAGGATGAGCTGGCGCAGGCTCTTTTACTATGTTGCTTCGTCAATATATAATCGCCAGACCTAAGCAGCTCAATGTGGCCAGCTCAGGACTATGATTTCCTTGAGTTTTATGCTGGAAGAGCACGTACGACAGCAGCTATGCGAAGCAAATCCTATAAATCGGGGCGTTTCGATGTCAAATACCACGAAAAAAAACCGGGCCATCGCTCAAATTACATGGACCTCACCCACACCAGTGGCTTTCTGTGGCTTGCAAAGAAAGACTGTGTCATATTGTTCCCTGTACCTGCGACCATCTTGTAGGACCAAGTGCACTGTAAGTTCCCAGAGAAAGAAGTGAGCACAAACCCCACCTGCCAAGGCTTGCCTGCTATTTCATTTTGCGTGGCCGGCCACAGAGTTTTTTCGCGATCTTCGCCGTGAAATGTGCTTCGTTCTCTCAGATGAATCGAGGGACTTCCAAAAGATCTGCGTGCAGCAGTGTCGGCATGCCCCAGCATGCCTCTGTCAAGCAGGCGAACCAACTCTTAGAGAGGCCCGGAACCAGCAAACACCCCCCCGCCCACCAATCTACACAGTTGCAATAAACCCAATCCTTTTTTTACATGTAGAGCCACCCCAAAGCCCAATAATATATGTAGAGGCCAAATACCAAAGCTAAAGTTCAAGCCGAGCTCTTCGACCTCCGTGAAAAAAGCCCCTCTCCCACGAAATCCTACAGCCTGAAACCACTTTGAATAGACCGACTGGGCAGGTCCGTCCTCCTGATCTTTCTCGTAACCTCTCTCAGAGGAACTTGGTTCCTCGAACAACCCCGAGGATCATGCCTTGAATTTTATCCAACGTTTCGGAAACTGTTCATGGCACTTTACATCACCAGAGACCGGCCTGCAGTAACTTGGTTGCTGGTGTTCCTTTGAGGTCTGTAGGTTGCTTGTTTCTGGCGACACTGCTGTTGCACTGTATATATGTTCGTCTTCTCATGACCCTGAGGTATTCCGTGTCAGCTGGTGGATGGGCCACTTTGCTTCGGCCACACCGAAGCGTCACTATGGATATGCCAACAGTGCCAAAATTAGAAGTTTGGACCGAGGAAAGCTGCACATCAAATCCTTCACCGAAAGTCAGAAAGTCCGGACCAAAACAACCAAAAGAAGCATCAACCGTGAAGGAAAGGAGTGCTACACCGCAACAGCCTCTTTACGAGGCACCGAGAAGCCTGGCTGCCCCAAGTACTAACAGGTGTATATTAGAGCCCTTTTCAATCCCCATTCAAAACCGACGCCCAGAACTGAACTTTCCACCAAAGCCCCTAACATACATTGTCCCAAATAAGCTGTAGAACGCACCAGCCTCTGAAAGAGAGTCTATTGCCCCCACGTATCCTAGCCCCACAGCACATCTACAATATATGGGTGTACCGATCGGGAAAATACACACTTTATAGGGTTTAAGGTTTATATAGGGTTTAGGGGTTTATGTAGGGTTTATATAGGGTTTATACAGGGTTTAGGGTCTATATATATATATCTATGTATATATATAGGGTCTATATATATATATATATATAGGGTTTAGGTTTAGGGTTTCTACCTTCTATAGATTGGTTCCGCAATGTAAACCCTATATCTAACCCTATATAACCCCTATGTAAACCCTAAACCCTCAAACCCAACTGCTGCCCAGGGAGTATCCCGTCCAGTTTGCCTGCCACTTGGCCCGCCACTGCGAGATCCTCAAGAGCACCGGCGAGGGATATCCCCAGGCAGAGGTGGTTCCAGCAGCTACAGAGACTTTTCGGTCCATGATGTACAATTGTGAGCCTGAGCTATGGGAGTTCACGAGTTTCGAGCCACTGTTTGTGTATCTGCGTGGGGCCAAAAGGCTCAAAATCCCCGAAGAGTGGAGAGAGCTGATCCCCAGAAGCTTCCCCTCTTGAATGCGTTCGCTGCAACAACTGTGTGGTGCCCTGTAGATGTTCGGGGATGTAGCTTTCAGGGACAGATGTTCAACCGACCCATTGGTTTTGTAGGAGCAACATCTAGACTTCAGTTTCCGCGCCCCACCGAACCCCAACAATAGGCTATTTGACCCTGGAGCTAGAGGCCTGTGTCATAATGTTGCTGGAAAACCCATGGCTTCTCAAGGGTTCTCTGTTTGTTATTATCACCCCTATAGGTGTGGAGATCGTTTTTGGGTGCCGCTTGAGGTTTGGGTTAGCCCCAGAAGCCCTAACCCGTATTAAACCCGTATAAAACCCGTACTAACCCGTATTAAACCCGTATATTGCTACTAGCGCAGTCATAACCTACTTTTTTGAACCCGTATTTAAACCGTATTAAACCCGTATTTAACCCGTATAAACCCGTATTTAAAATATGGGTTTTTTTGTGTTCCCCCTAAGTCGGTGCCGTGGCACCAAATGATGGTCTGCAAGCACATGTTACACACAGATGCTGCGAAAATTCGTGATGATTGTGCTGCGAAGCACACGCATCGTTCTTCACAAGGCCGAAAAGCAAGCTTGTCGCCCACTCTTCAGCACGTTCATGCTCTTGTGTGCTGCTGAGCCTTCAAATCTGTCCTGTCTTGGAGACTCGAACCTAGCGCGGCCCTCTTGATGCCCTGCACAGCACACATGGCTGGCGCAGTGCAGTCCGGGTCATGGAGCACTGCCACCCTAGATGCGGGGATTAACCATGTGGAGCTTGAATCCACTGAAGCGATGATCCAACAGCTACAACTAGAGGAAGCCCAGCTCATGAATGAGCTGCAGGACATTCGGGATGCATTCTCGATCTGCAACACTGTTCGTAGATCGGCATCCCTAAGCCCTAAACCCCAAACCCTATATAAACCTTAAACCCTATATAAACCCTAAACCCTATAAACCCTATAAACCCTATAAACCCTATAAACCCTATAAACCCTATATAAACCCTAAACCCTAAACCCATAAACACTATATAAACCCTATATAAGCCCTATCAACCCTATATAAACCGTACATAAACCCTATATATAAAACCCCTATATAAATTAACCCTAAACCCTAATTATATATATATATGTATATATATATATATATATATAAACCCTAAACCCCATAAACCCCATAAACCCCACACACCCTAAATACACCCTATATATAAACACTCCCTAAACCCTAAACCCTATATAAACCCTTACATGCTGAACAATACATCAGCCCAAAAAAAGAAGGATCTCCGCAAGCCAGCCGTGGTTGATGCAACCGCAGATGCCTCCCAGCAAAACCATCTATATATGCACCATGCCGGTGCACTTGCCATGTTTTGATCGAAGCCTGTAAAGAATTTAAGTCGTTCCAAGGAATAGATAACAGGCGAGGACACCAACGCTCTGATGCACGCCGCTACCCTCCCCGCTTCTGATCTGAAATACAATAAAGCCCCTGACACCTTCAAGAACCCTCAATGTAAGAAGCCCTGTGTAGAGAGCACTCCTGTCTAAAGCCTATATAAACCCCAAACACACAGGCCCAAACCCTCTATGTGAACCCAAAAACGATCGAGGCTACTTCCGATGAACTTCGCTTGGCTGGGCTACCCCACGACAATCTAAGTGACGAGGTGGTCCAGGTTGATGCCGCCTGGCTGCACGTCATCGCACTTTGTTAAATGAGACCACATGTGTGTCCAAGTGAACTTTAACTTGCAAGCGAATTTTAGCATTTCTACCGGGGAAAATCGCAAGGACCTGGATGATGCTGATTTGAAACAAATGCTCGCGGCTGCTATCCCGGCTGCCGTGAAAGCGGAAGCTCCGGAACCAAGCTCGGTTTCCAAGGGTGGGGTAGGTGAGCCCCTGGATTGCAAGGACTTGCAGGCCAGCAGCACCAAAGCAAACCCTCGCCCAATCGCAACCCCCGCTCGCGCGCCTCCAGCGCCCTGTGCGCTCTCAGCGCCGCCAAAAGCAAGCCCAACGAAAGTCGAAGAACCTGCAGAGAAGAAGGCCCCAACACGCCAGGACAACAATCATTTGTATCTATATGTGTTTTTGTGATCTCGTTTACCAGTGCGTGCGGGGGTGGGATCTTGATGCTTCTTGGATGGAGGAGAAACTGTTTCTGGCAGCGAGATCACGACTGAACAGAATGATGAAGGCTCACAAGAAGAAAAAAAACGTACGAGGCCCCGGAATTCGCAAAGAAACACTGGGACGAAGGAAACAAGAAGGAGATGGCGATGCTCCTGCGCGATTGCAATTTCCTGAAGGACCTATGTGTGCATAGTTCGATCCATGGCCATATGAGAACCCCTGCTTCCCCAATAAGCCCTGCCACGTTTTCGAGGATGCTTTCTTTGGCAAGCTGGAGCGAATCGTATCGAGGAAAGAGAAGTACACTCTTAAAGTGGACGAGGGCTGGTACAGTGCAAGCGACATGAAGTCCGAACTCGGCTGGCCGCAGCACACTCCTCGGTACATGTAGACTACGTTTTTTGGGGCTTGGCTCGTTAACTTTTCGATAGCATCAGGTCCCGAATTGATGGAGCCATCAAGTTCTGCCGCACCATGGGCGACAGCCATTGCCGGTTGGGGACTTTCACAATATAGAGTGGACCAAGATGGTATATAGGGGAGGGTCGAGGCATGTTTTATGTACAAACATATATGCCCATTCAGGAAGAACTTGTACGACGGAGAGGAGGAGTTCTGGGTGACAGTCAGGGAGACTGGAAGCAGGAAAGAGGTCTTGTCCCAAGAAGAAAGGACAACTGATGCCGAGGTGGTTCCTCTGCAAGCAATACATTCTCCGATCGGGTCTTCTGTTGCTTTCCTGTGTCGGGGTTAATATGGCGGATGCTCGTGGCACTCAGGCTAGTGGACCTGTGAAGTTGACTTCTTCGTTTGATCGGATTAGCGCCTACGAGAAGAGCGCCGAAGCCCAACACCAGCAAGCCTCCAAGACAGCTGAGCATATCAAGGCCTGCCTATGGCCCTGAATGATTGAATGACTTTCGCCCCTAAACCCCAAACCGAAACTGCAGACCGGCGACGCCCTCACCAAGTTCTGTGAGTCCCTGCTGGGCAAACTCTCGAAAGTTCGAGCCCTCATCAAGGATCTTACAAAGAATTACGCAGAGCCCGATGTGCAGAAGCCACCAACCTGCACCCAATAAACCCAGCCGAAAGAACCTACCTAATCCCAGCCCGGAGCCTGATGCCAGAGCCAGCCCAGGCACGTCCAGACCTTGGAGGCTGAAGTTACCAAGATGGAGGACCAACACGAGCGTTGCCAGCTAGTCTTGAGTGAGGGTGACATGAATGGCTGGAAAGATGTAAAGTGTCTTGCCCAAATACTTCTCGCTGCTTCTTGCTTTGAGAGTTAGATGCAAGGAGTCCTATGTAATCTCCTATAGATGCACCTCAGGTTCCTGATCACTGCCGAATCCAGGATGAAGGAAGCCACGTTTGTGTAGAAGTCTCAGCTTCAATCGTATATGTACTTGCAACCTTCTTCTTTGCAGTACATGTCGCAACCCTGAATACAACCAAAGCAGTTCTCAACCGAAGACTTGGGTCCCACAAGGTGCAGCAAGGCTGTGGCTGCCGAGACTCGCATCAGGACTGGATTCTGTAGTTCGGAGCTTCTTGTTGCTAAATTCGTAGAAGGGTCTTGTGAACCAACCCTAAACTCCCTAAACCGTATCGGCGCCCTCAACCCTCGATCTATGTATCTAAACCCCAAGTCATATACAATTATAAACCCGTTTGTTTCGGTTTTTTTTAATAACACTGGATAAACCCTAAACCCAAACCCGCCAACCCACAAGAAGGACCCCCGGAATCTCAGAATATACCCACTTCGCAGGAATGCCAAGAAGTTCTTCGACAGAACTCCGAGAGCCGCGCAGGCCAAACCAAGGCCAGCCACGAAGGCAACTGGTGGAGATCCTCCGGCCAAAAGGGTCAGGGGGAAGAGTGGTAAGAAGTAGGGGTGGTGATCAGAGCGGTGACGCCGATCGACTTGAGGTTTGTTTAACAAGTAGCGGGCTTAACCTGCTGCTTGTGATGTGTCGCTGACATGTGAACACCATGCCTTACTTGAGGCCCTGGCTGCCACTTCGCACCATGTAGGCCAACCAATCGTCCGGCCTTGTCCGTTGAACTTTCGACACACATTCATCATATGTACTTCAGAGAACAGAGGGCCTCAGGCATGACATGTCTCAACGTTCCTTAAGGGGACTGGGTGCTTGTGGTTTTCACCGCAAGGCTTCAGCAACGATTCATGCGGGGCCAAAGCAAAACTGCATGACCTCCGAAGGCTCTTGTCAGAAGTGATCCCTGTCCATCCCGAAACTAAGCTTTCCCAAAACGGAGCCCCGCCAGGTACCAAGCCTGGACACGTAGCGCGCGGACTCTCCGCAGAAATCGGGGCTGGAGCCAGGACCTCAGACCCGATCGGCCGTGCCAGTCCATTCGCAGCTGCCCCTTGCACCCCTTCTGGATACATGTATCTGGTCTGAAGATTTTGGGCCCATTTTCTATAGCGCTTAGTTCCCGATGGCTGCTCAATGCCGCCCAATGCGATGTGTAGCAAGTTGATGGCCTCCCAAACTATGTGTGACACTGTGGAATGTGAGCTCATGGAGTTACTCACGTGCCATCGCTCAGTGCCTTGACAAATGTTTTGCTCTCCAGCTTCATAAATTGTAAAGTGCATTGTTCACTTTTCTCAACACATATAAGGAAGCCGAAGGCCCATTTCCATGGAGCACTTCCCGATCGAGCTCTAAAGATTCACAAGGTGCCAAAGTATCGGTTCGCTCACGCTCACAACCCGCAGCTCTCAACGAAGACCAGAACGCTAAGAATGATAGGGACAGACGCTCTGATGAGTTTCTGATTGACAACCCCAGGGCCATGGATTGCCTGCGTTCCCGGATGTCTGAGAAAAGCGCCGTGGATCTCGAGGTGCCACTTGTGCTTCGTCTGCCTCGCAAGAGCTTGCTTGCGGGTGCGGTGCTGCAGCACGCGCTTGCTGTCGTGGGTACTTATCTGGCAAGGTACGAACCCATGATCTATAAATTCGGCTGGACTCACGATCCTTTCTGGAGGTGGTCGAATGATTTGTACGGGTACCAACGTGATGTGGACTCCTGGTCAGAAATGGTTATCCTGCACGTGTCGCATGAGGCTTTTGGTCCTGCCATGTTAGAAGCCTCGCTCATCAATCAGTTTCAGGGTATCTCGACAAAACTGTGTGCGAAACCCTAAACCCTAGATACACCCGAAACCCTCTATATACATACATATATAGACCCTAAATAAACCCTACATAAACCCTAAACCCTTTCAAAAGACCAAGAATAAGCCCTTATAAGAATGTACGTATATACCAACACAGACTATATATTTAAGCCCTTTCCCCTGTAATATGATAAGGGTGCGCCCGGCCCTCCCCGCCCAGCCCCCCCACTGTGTGGTGTGGATGTGGGTTGGTTTTAGGGTTTATGTAGGGTTTATAGGGTTTAGGGTTTAGGGTTTAGGGTTCCTAAACCCTAAACCCTAAACCCTAACCCCTTTTAACCCTAAACCCTAAAACCCTAATGGTGTGGTTGTGGGTTGGTTTTAGGATTTAGGGTTTAGGGTTTTAGAGTTTTAGGGTTATATATACATAGAGGGTTAAGAGTTATATGTATATATATATATGTATAATTATATATAGGGTTTAAGGTTTGTGTATATATATAGGGTTTATGGTTTCTATAGCGTTTATATAGGGTTTAGGGTTTATGTATATATATATGCATATCTATGTGGTTTAGGTAGGGGCCTTTGGGTACCAAAGGGGAGGGGCTGGCGAACCAAGAACCGGTATCAAAAAACAATGAACCCAAATGCATCCCGCTCCAGCTTAGGCAGGCCTGGCTGCCGAAATGTTCGCCAGGGCGGTGACACGATCACGGAAGGTGCAACCTCGGAGGATATCTTCATGACTTATATGGTGTACAGATCGTTTAGGGACAAGCCGAGCCCGAATGAGAGGGCATTCAAAAGAAAGCGCCCAAGCACAAATTAATGCTTCATGTCGTGTGTGCACAACGCTCAACGTTTCTGTGCTAGATGCTTGCGCAGTGGGAGTCAAAGAGCTTGCCTCTCTCTTTTGCATGGTTGCCCTGCCAGCAACACGAAACCCTGCAAAGCAAATGCCCATTTGATCAGCATGCCCCAGCGCAAAACCAACGATATGCATGGCCCCTGCGCCTTAAGGCTTCATGCTCCGCGGCGGTGCGGGTGGCCCGGAACGTGGTTCGGGACATTGGAGTGGAATCAGCTGCTAAGAGTCCAGGGCTGCTGAAAGTAGCAAGATGTAGTGAAAGCAATGCTGAAAGAGATACACACCGAGTACTGGTCAAGCAGTGTAAGCTCGGCCTTCCTATTCCTTTGAGACGACTGGGACGTGGCGAGCTGGATTACACAGTGCTCCGTTTGCGCGATTGGTTCCAGTGGCTTGTGAACTCCAATTGCATTCACACCTTGACAGGGCTCACAGCTCCTGACCACACCAGAGAGCGTTGTATCTTGAAAGAATTTTGGTCCCGATACAGGAGCTCCAACGGGGACCACCCCGTCTTCCGTTTGGCAGCACAAGGAAGGCTGAAGCTCGAGTCGACTGTTCCGCTCCTGTATCACGGGGATGAGGGGCGAGGAAGGAGACGAATGCCCTTTTTGGTTACTTCGTGGTTCTCTATGATAGGCCGGGGTGCGAGACCTGCAGATCGTCGAGCAAGAGCAACAAATGTGCGCAAGCCTTACGTGAAGCTTCGCCCCAACTTCAAGGGCCACAGCTTTGTCACCCGGTACCTTCAAGACGCATGGCCCGATGTCGTAGGAACATGTTTCGGTTTGGTCTTTGTACATGTTGCAGGAATAAGACAAGCGATAGTGCGAAGTGGGTTTACACAGCTTTTGTCTTCGTAAATTCAGGAAGCCCAAAACAATTGTGAAATGTAGCTATCGATGTATCTTGCTTTCGTGACATACGAAACATCGTTTCGCAATGAAGACACATATAGACATCCAAGGCTGCGATGCCCAAGAAGGCCTATCAGAATGAGACCGTGTTTCAAGCCATCCTGAAGCAGTGCCGCGCCGAGAGCAACTTCCTTACTTACCATGGTGTAAGCCACGAGCGCACAGGCGAGAAGTTGTGGGGAGTGGTTCTTGCAGTCACAGGTGACTGGGCTTGGCTGGTGAAGAGCGGGGGTTTGCGGCGGAATTTCAACCACGCCGTTAAATCGGTGAAAGATGTTGCGCAACCGGAGGGTATTTGCCACTTATGCGCCGCAGGGATGAAAGATCATCCATTTGAGCATCTGACTCACAGCCCTAGCTGGCTGAGCACGTTCTGCCAGATTGATCCTTTTCTGGACCAATCGCCTTTGAAAGGTTTGCTGCACGCAGATGGCAGAGCAGCCACCCTGTTCCAGTTCGATGTGTGGCACACATGCCACCTGGGCGTCTGCCGAACCTTTGCCGGTTCAGTTCTCGCTTTGCTCAGCGAGACGTTTCCTGGTCGATCAAAGGACTCCAGATTCGAGGCCCTTTCGGAGGCTTACATGGCATGGTGTGCGCGCACCAAACACCAAGCCCTTTTGACCAAACTGACGAAAGACACGATAGGCTGGGACAGCAACAACCAGTTCCCATGCGGGAACTGGTACAAAGGCTCATTGTCAAGGACAATGTGCGACTTCATCGAGGACATGACAGCGGGACAGGAGTTCGAGGATGACATGCTTAGGTTGTCTGGTGTGGCCGTGCGTGCTTTGAACAACTTTCTCCGAGGTTTGTACGAGGCGGACATTTTCCTGGACCGTCACACTGCTTCGACCTTGGGTGAGCATGGGCTTGCGTTTCTGGACCTTTATAGCCAGCTGGCGTCCTTGGCTGTGCAGCGCCAGCGCTGTTTATTCGTTCTCATACCGAAGCTGCACAGCCTGCACCACCAAACCCTGCAGGACTTGGTCTTGGCTTCCCGATTTTCGGACTTCGTAGTCAGTCCGTTGTGTTACTCAGTTCAAATGTCAGAGGACTTCATCGGAAGGCACAGTCGCACCTCGCGAAGGGTCCACCCGGCCCTATGTACACGACGCTGTACAGAAAGGTTTCTGCAATTAGCCTACACGAAATATGTGGAGGCGGGGTATTTGCTGCCTGCGCAGCAAGACTAGGTAGAGTAGGGCACAAATCGAGAAGTGTGGGGCTGTGTGAGTGAACCCCCTAAAAGAAGGTCCTAAAGACCCTCAAAGGCTCTAAACCCCATATAACATATAAAGGCCCTAAACCCTATATATATAAAGACCCTAAACCCTAAAGACCCTCAACCCGAAATATATAAACCCTAAAAATCCTACATATAGAAATAAGCCCCTTTGCCAACCTTTTAAACTTAGCTTCCAACCTATATATATATATATATATATATATATGTATTTGTTTAGACTCGATAATGTAAAATATGTAAAAGCACCCACGCCCTGAAAGCCCTTCTTGATGAAGCCCTGCATGGGGCTCCCGGCATGGCTCTCGATGACGAGCACCGCCAGGCAAATGATCGAAGTCATTATCTTTCTGGGATTTTCTCTCGGGCAGGGCTTGTTTCGGAAGCTTGAAAGCTCAGGTTTGGGATTCTATTGAACAATGGGATTGGTTTGCTGGGCTTTTGGTGGGATCTGGAGTTCTGATGCTTATACTCAGAGGCTTGTAAAGGTTGGATATAGGGGTATACAAGGACGTCTTGTGTAATCAGCAGATAACCACACAGGTTGTGGCTAAATGGCTGAGTTAGGAAAACCCGGTTTCCCTAAAGAACCCGGTTCTCTATTCCAAACCCCGGTTATTTTTAAAAACCTACAATTTCTTAGGGTCTAGTCGGTCTGGGTAGTGCGGAACCCTTACAACGGGACGCATGGAGAGCGGAGTACCCATATTGAGTGCTCAACTTGCAGAGCGTTCAGCGTTGCACTCCCTCAAGCCTGCCTCAGGCTCGGGATAGTTGTGCCAATGCTGGCCACTGTGGCCCTTCCTGCAGCAAGCACCCCAGCCGTGTTCTTTTGAAGCGGTGAGTGGCGGGAGTTCCAGTGCCCTAAACCCTAAACCTTATAAGCCCTAAACCCTAAACCCTACACCCTAAACCCTATAACCTTATAAACCCTATAAACCCTATAAACCCTATAAACCCTGTAAACCCTAAATCCTAGACCCTAAACCCTAAAACCCTTCCTTCTTTTCTTCGGGACACCGATTGAGTCCACTTCGATGCCTGCTGCTGAGGATGGACGCACGAAGACGGGGTAGCACATGCCCGCTCAAAACCTTGAACTTCCGGCATTTCCAGGGGAGCCACTGTTTAGGGTTTAGGGTTTAGGGTTTAGGGTTTAGGGCCTGATCCCTACAATTCTCAGCCCTTGCTCTGCAGTCAAGTAAGTCCATAATGGCTTAGGGTTGAACTCCCAGACACTGAACCCTAAACACTCCTAACCCCTAAACCCCAGACTCCTTAAAACCCTGCCTCCTAGCCCCTAAACCCTACACGCAGATGAGGCCCCAAAACCTTCTCAAAACCCCTAAGCCCTAAGCCAAACCCTAAAAACCCTAAACCCTAAACCCCTAAACCCTAAACCCTAAACCCTAAACCTTTCCAGCTAAGCTTTGGCCGCTCCTCCTTGGCGCAGCCGGGCTGTGGCCCAGCTCGATCTCACCCGGCCAGGCAGGTTTAGGGCCTTTAGGGTTTGGGGTTTAGGGTTTAGGGTTTAGGGATAGGGTTAGGGTTTAGGGTTTAGGGTTTGGGGTTTAGAATTTAGGGTATAGGTACGAAGTCCTCCTAAGCCCTCATCAGAATTTAATGGGTCAGGGTACAGGGTACAGGGTACAGGGTGCAGGGTGCAGGGATCAGTGTGTAGGGTTGAGGGTGTAGGTACAGCAGTGTTCAGGTTTTGGAGGGTTTTGGTGGGAGACTTGCAGTGACTTGCTTCCATGTTGACGTCAGGCGGCGGCGCGGGCGTTGTTCACGTCCGTGGCAGCTGACTTCCTTTCCAACGCACACTCCTTCGCAACCTGCTCGCAAGGCAGTGCACAGCCTTAAGGAAGGCTTCGACGATGAAGATGAACGGGGCTTCGAAGGCTTTGAAGGGCTTGAGGGTGCGGGGGAAGCGGGGGGAATTCAGCAGAAGGCACGCTCGTGAGAGTGTCGGCCGGGGGAAGGGCGGAGGGTGGGGAGGGGAAGGGGCAGACAGCATCAACGACTGAGGTCATTATTGTATGCAACCATGCTGGACGCGACCTATACCGCTACTCCACATCTTGCAAGGACGGACTGTTTTGGCTGCTTGTTTTTTGTTTTTTGCTCCGCACGTGCTGCGAAGTGTTCTCGTTCTGAGAGTTGGGGCGGGTGGGGGGACTGGGACATGATCCGCACCCGTGGGTTTCGCGGCCGCCACGGCGTTCGCAGCCCCCCCAAACCCCTAACCCCTAAAAGGTCCAAAAATCCTAAACCCCAGCCCCTAAACCCCTCCTCAACCCTGAGCCGCTGGACCTCAGGTCTTTTGGGTTTGGGGTTTAGGGTTCAGGGTTTGTAGGGTTTAGGGTTTAGGGTTTAGGGTTTAGGGTTTAGGGTTTAGGGTTTAGGGTTTAGGGTTTAGGGTTTAGGGATTGCATCCTGTGACGAGGCTCACTCTGCCGAGTTCCTCCTGCGGTGCACCTACTCATCGGCCAACTTCGAGACTGGAACCGATGCTTTTCTTGCATCTTGTGCTGCCCTTTTGCTCCAAAATGGTAATGTTTAGGGTTTAGGGTTTAGGGTTTAGGGTTTAGGGTTTAGTGTTTGGGGTTTAGGGTTTAGGGTTTGGGGTTTGGGGTTTAGGGTTCAGGGCTTAGAGGAGGCTGTGGAGACGGTTTGTGAACCCGGTGCGCTCAGGAGTTGATCGACACTGTGTACGGGTGGCTGAACTACCAGGCAAGCTGCTGTATTGCTTTCTGACAGTGACAGAGGCTCGAAGGTACCCTATTTGTGGTCTCAGGGCCCCTAAACCCTAAACCCTAAACCCTAAACCCTAAACCCTAAACCCTAAACTCTGAAAACCTGTAGGATTTCGGTGTTCTTCGGACCTGAAACCACACATGGAGGGTACTTGGGGGCCTTCAGGGTGGCACTGACGTATTTGCTTTTTCAGGAGGGTGGCTGTCAAAATTCTGCTCCCTTTTGGGGTACCCTAAATATTAGGTGCCTAAACCCTAAACCCTAAACCCTAAACTATAATCGGGATCCAAAAGGGGACCATCATGTTGACAACCACCCAGGTGGAGCACCACATGTTTCCGGACATGACTCCGCTTCAGTGCCTTGGGACAATCCTGGTTTAACCCTCTAGGGTTTGGGGTTTAGGGTGGGAAGTTAAGGAGATAGGGTCCCCTGGAGTCATTTTAGGGGACATGATACCTACTTCCTTACATCCCGCCCTAAACCCTAAACCCTAAACCCTCAACATTGTAGCCACTGGGCGAAGCCCGTGCAGGTACCGGAAGCTGCAGCCGCTCGTGAAGAGCAGCTTGTCTCAAGCCCTGATCCCTCGGTGCTGGTTCGGGGTTATTTAGGGTTTAGGGTTTAGGGTTTAGGGTTTAGGTCTAGGGTGTACGGTGTAGGGTGTGGTGTTTGGGGTTTAGGCTTCAGTCTCCGCATTCACTGAATTGAGTTGGGTTGCAAGGCATTTGCAAGAAGCACAACGTGCAGTATGTGCAGATGAACGCCCTTCGCCGTACGTGGATGATGTTTCAGGTTGCAGCTGCTCGGCAAGACTACACCGCCCAAGCCCTAAACCCTGAACCCGAAACTCCCTACACGAACAGGAACAGAGGGTGTAGGGCTTAGGGTTTTGGGTTGAATGTTTAGGGTTTAGGGTTTTGGGCACTTCATCATAAGCAGTCGACCACTTTTAGGTACCCTCAACAGTATGGAATACCACGCTACTTCTAGTGGCTTGCTTGAAGCTTTTGGATGCCCTCGGCTTGGTGCATCATTGCTGCTCTGAACTATAAGGAATGTACGGCTATATTAACCAATGTCAGCTGCAACAACTACATTCAAAACCCCTAAACCCTAAACCCTAAACCCTAAACCCTAAACCCTAAGCTCCAAGGCCCTTAAAACCTTCAACAGACCCCAAGCCCTTGATTGCCCTAAATCCCAAAGTCCCAACAACCCTCGAAGCACCCCATCCTCGAGACCCCCGCCTCCGCCCTAAACCCCAAACCCTGTTTAGGGTTTACGGGGCTTAGGGTTTAGGGTTTAGGGTTTAGGGTTTAGGGTTTAGGGTTTAGGGTGTAGCTTAGCGTTTAGGGTTGAGGTTTTCCCACTTCGCGCCGTTGTCCAGGTCGGAGACGCCGACATGAAGCGCTGCACGGCCCACCCGCCTGCTTCGAGTTTCGGGTTCCAGGGTGTAGGGTTTAGGGGTGTAATTAGGGTTCAGGGTTTAGGGTTTAGGGTTTAGCGTTTAAGGGCATGGAGTTGAGGGGTTTGAATTTAGGGTGTAGGGGGTTGTACAATAGGTTGTTAATCAGTTTTCGAAGTAGAGCTTGACTAATATTTGCTGAAGAACCCCCGGAAGACTAAATACTAAAAAGTCTTCACAAGGGCAACATAACATAGGGAGTCTTTTCTTTTATTTTGCGGGGGCGGGCGGGGGGGGCTTCAGAAGCATACAGTCGTTTTTGCAGGTTGAGAGTTCTAGAAGCGCCCCTACTTATAGGATTTTTAGGTAACCCACAAAAAGGGTTTGGGGTTCTTAATTAAGGAAAGGCTTTAGGTAGGGCTTTTGAAGGGTTTGAACGAATTAGGGTTGCTGTTGCTACGGTGTTTGGGCTCTCGATAGGGTTTCAAGAGGGCTTATATGGTTCGGCGCAGGGGCCTGTGTAGTTCCCAATACTAGGCCTTCATGTCTAGGGTTACGGGTTTAAGGCTTTGGGTTTAGGGTTTAGGGATGTAGGGTTTAGGGCTTTAGGTTTAGGTGTTGTTTGCAATGAACTAGGGTGACGGGTTCAGGGCTCGGGATTTAGGGTTTGCCCAGTGCCAAGCTTGCTAGGTAATTTAACCTGAGTGCTTAGTCAAGAGCCCGGGATTGGACTTTTAGTGTTTAGAGCTTAGATGGAGGGTGTAGGGCGTCATCTCTCTTTTGGGGGTTTATGGGTTTAGGGTTTGGGTTTAGGGTTTGCGGGTTTAGGGTTTTGGGTTTGCTTTTCGGGTTTAGGGGGGGGGGGGGGGGGGGTTGGGTTCACCAAGGGACTAAAGGACGGACCCTTATAAGTGACCGGTTGTTTGGGGCGATTTAGGGGCTACTTGGGTTTCTAGGGACTACATATAAGGTATATACAGGGGTCATATAGGGGAAGAAGATTCAGGGTCCCTTCTAGAAATTCCCTCCTTGTTAAAGCCTTAAGTTGAGGGGCTATTGCCCTAAACCCTAAACCCTAAACCCTAAACCCTAAACCCTAAACCCTAAACCCTCTCATTTCTTCGAGGCCCTCGTGCCCCCGTCGGCTTACAAGAGCTCCGCAAAGCATCTCGGCCTACCGGAGCTTCAGCGCGCCCACACGCGGTTGAGGGTTGAGGTGAGGGTTTAGGGTTTAGGGTTTAGGGTTTAGGGGTTGCGGGTTCAGGGTTTAGGGTTTAGGGTTGCCACAAAGAAGCTCGCCAGCCCTAAGCCTTAGCCCCTACTGCGGCAGGCCGAAAGTGCGTCGCGCTCACGACATTGACATGACACCAGCAGACAGCAGAAGAGCCCCTCTCCCCCTTAGACTCCTGCACTCCAAGAGCGCCGGGCCTCCACTTTTGATTTTTGATTTTTGGGGTTTCGAGGGCTGAGGGGGTTTAGGGTCTTAGGGCTGAGGACTCTAAAGTATCCCTAAACCCTAAACTCTAAACCAAGAATCCTTACGCCCTACATCCAACCCTTTCCCTCTTCAAGCTGAGGACCACGTCCCAAGGCCGAAGAATGGGCTTTGCGGGCTTTGGGGGGGAATCCTCTTTACTTAAGTAGGTAGTGGTTTTGGGTTTAGGGTTTTCAGGGTTCACGGTTTGAGCAGGGTTAGTAAGGTGGGGTATGGGGATCAGAATAGGTTCATAGGGGATACTAACTTTCTAAGTCAAAAGAGCTTCTAGTCATGGCTTTCCGTGCTGTTTTGCAGCGTTAGGACCTGCACAACCCGAAACCCTACAGACCCTACACCTACAAAACCACCCTCAACCCCTGCAAGCGCTGGGCTCTCAGAAACGAATCCCTAAGTCGCGAAATTCTTAGAGGATCGTTGTTTTCCTTTCTTCGGGGGCGCCCCTTAGAAACCTCGTTACGCCTTTCGATTCTTACTTCGTTGTTCATGGGTGGCTACTTACTGTAAGTTCTGAGATCCGTGCTTGTAACAACCCATGAACCTTCAAGTAGACCCCAAACCCCGAACTCCAATCCCTGATCCCTAAGACTCACAAGCCCTAAACCCTAAACCCCAAACCCTAAACCCACAAACTCTTTGAAATCTGTAAAGGTGGCGCACCCTCGCTTTAAGCGCAGTGCAGGTCTTGCTCCCCCCACCCACGACAGCTGAGATGCTGCGTATGCTTCCGGCGGGGCTTTTAGGGAGGTCTTATTGCTAGTCATGCCCTAAACCCTAAACCCTACATACGCCCAAACCCTAAACCCTAAACCCTAAACCCTAAACCCTAAACCCTAAACCCTAAACCCTTAGTCCTTGGCGGCTTACCGGACTTCAGGGGAATTTCCGGGGGTCTGGAGGGTTTTGGTTCAGGTAAGTTTCGGGGGGAGCATGTAGGGGGTTCAAGGGGTGCTGCCAAGCCCTTTGGCCTCTTGTACAGTGCGCGCCAGCCACTTAGACCATCTTGCGCTGCCCTGCGCAGCCACAGCTGCCGGAGTTTGCCTCGATGGTTCGCCGGCTTGCCTAGGGTGTAGGATTACGCCGCTTTTCCTTCTCAGCAGTTTGGTTGTGGCCAGTTTCTTGCGTTTGGCAAGGCTGGGCACGCCGTTCACTCGGCCATTGGGGCCAGGGGACGACCATCAGCCTGAGAAAAGGGTGATTAAGGGATGTACGTAGTAGCTGAGTGAGTCAGTACACTTTACACTTTCTGGGATACTATACCCCCTATACAACTGAAAGTGTACACTTTGTTGGGGCTTCTGAACTCAGCAACTAAGTAGAAGGAAGGATCCCTAGAAGGAACCGTTAAGCTTTCTCAACTAAAATCGTCCCAGATACCTAAGTAAACCCTGCAATACCCCTAAAGTCTTATGAGCGTCCCACCCGAAGAAATTCAAGAGGTGATATGCGGGGTGTAGCTGTAGCGGGTTTAGGGTTTAGTGGTTAGGGTGTAGGGTTTGAGGTTTCACTTCCTCTGATTTCTGAGAGTGTGTCTACTGATGAGCCTCCAAGTGCCTGGCAAGGCTTTCAATGTCGGATGTAGGGTTGAGGGTTCCGGCAAAGGGGACCAGAATGTCGCCTAGGCGCCAGGACTGTGAATACCCTAAACCCTAACCCTAAACCCTAAACCCTAAACCCTAAACCCTAAACCCTAAACCCTAAACCCTAAACCCTAAACCCTACACCCTAAACCCTAAACCCTAAACCCTAAACCCTAAACCCTAAACCCTGATCCGAGCCAGGACATTGACTACTCCGCCATTGGTTTTTTGGAGCAGGACATGCCAGTTAAGCCCCAAAACCGTGAACTACTATACTACGTTTAGGGTTTAGGGTTTAGGATTTAGGGTTTAGGGTTTAGGTTTTAGGGTTTAGGGTTTAGGGGATACTATCTGCTTAAGAACCCCATAGGGACTACTATACTACTATACTGCTGCACTACTACGACTACTACTACTACTACTACTACTACTACTACTACTACTACTACTACTATTTGCTGAAGAACCCCATAGGGACTGCTATACTACTATACTGCTATACTGCTGTACTACTATACTACTATACTGCTGTAGTACTATACTACTATACCACTACACTACTACACTACTATCTGCTTAGGAACCCCATAGGGACCACTATCGTTTGATGTTGTTTGGCGGGGACTCTTAAGTGATTAGTAGTTAACCCCTAAACCCTACAACTCAAAACCCTAGGGAAACCGTGTGTCGGATGTCAGGCATGTGCAACCCAAGAGTCCTCCCCTGGGTTCTTGGAAAAGAATGCACAGCAGTTTCGGGTTTCGGGCTTAGGGGTATGTAGGGTTTAGGGTTTAGGGGTATTGTGTTCCCCCAGTTGAATTGGGGCGCTGAGTTGTCAGCAGCGCAGAAACCCCACAAAAGAGGACATCTTGAAGCACAGGCATGTTAAAGTGCTTAAATCACGAGCCCCAGGAGTGCGCAGAGATCGTCTTGATGTGGCCCCTAAACCCTGAACCCTACAAGCCCTCGACCCTAAACCCTCAACCCTCAACCCTAAACCCTCAACGCCAGCACCTAAACTGCACCAAGAGAGGAGTGGGGTGCCACCCGAGATTCGTCTGGGCGTCGTTGGCGCAAAGTTGTTGACGTGCCGCCGGAAGCCCAGTCTGGGGGTTTGGGGTTTAGGGGGTTTTGGGTTTTGGGTTTTGGGTTTAGGGTTCGTTGTCGGGTTATCGCTTGGGATGTTCCCCCATATAATAGCAGTATTTACTGGGGATTATAGTCCCCCCTACTATAATCCCTCTGAAGGAGTGTTAGTATAAGGGGGAACATCCCAAGTTATCGGGTTTATAGCATTTGAAGGCTTTTACGGTTTTGGTTATAGGGTTATCTGGTTCAGGACTTTGGGTGTTTCAATCTGGTTGCCACACAGTTCTGAGAAGCATGAGTGCCAGAGAGTTAACCCGCAGCTGTGCCAGAGAGAATCGGATCAGCGCCCCCTGGCGAATCCAACGACACCCAGGACCCCAGCACCCTTTGATAAAGGATAGACTAAGGTGATTTTTCGTCTAAACCCTGAACCCTAAACCCTAAAGCCCTAAAGCCGAAAACCCTAAACCCTAAAGCCGACCCTAAACCCTAAACCCTAAACCCTAAACCCTAAACCCTAAACCCTAAACCCTAAACCCTAAACCCTAAACCCTAAACCCTAAACCCTAAACCCTAAACCCTAAACCCTAAACCCTAGCCCTAAACCCTAAACTCAATTCATGGCCTTGGGGGGAAGCAAAGGGCTCTTTGCTAGCCTCCTAACAGTCCTGCTCTTGTTTTGGCGTGGCGCCATTGCCGCAAGGTTCTGCCCCATTGCCACGGAGGCCTTGCAGACGAAGCTGATAATCTGATAGTCATACACACACACATTATATACACACACATACGCCCAAACACATATACATATACATACATATATATATATATAGTGTATATTATGTATATGCATATATGTGTATATATATATATATCTATATTGTGTGTACATGTATATATATATATATATATGTATGTATGTATGTATGTATGTATGTATATATATTTATATATATCGCGGTAGTTGCCAGCATGCGGGGTGTGAAGCCAAACAGTTGGGCTAGTTAAGACGAGCTGTCTTGCTATCAACGAAATACACGACTGCCCGACACATTTCTTTGGGCTAAGGGTTAGGGTTTTAGCGTTCCAGTATCAAGTGCACATCCTGGCAAAAGCCAACACACAATCATGAACCGCTTTACCGCAGTGTCAGCAGCTTTCAAGTTCCCCGGCTCCTGCGCGGAATGGCGGATGAGAGGCCAAGCTACCAGGATGTGCATGGCGAGGCCGGGAAGGACTCTGAAAGATTCAGGGTCGGGGGGGGGGGGGGGTGCCGGGGTGCGGCTTTCGCGGGCACGCGTCCGCGTGAGCCAGGACCCGCACCCTTCATAGGGTTTAGGGCTAAGGGCTTAGGGTTTAGGGTTTAGGATTTAGGATCTAGGGTTTAGGGTTTAGGGTTTAAGGTTTAGGGTTTAGGGTTTGGGGTTGCCCTCAGATGCCTGGTGGGCCAGTGATCGACGAGGAAGGCTTGGCAGTGCAGACCACGGGTGAGCCGGCCAAGACGCCTGGCTGTCAAGGACTTAGGGTGTAGGGTTTAGGGTTTAGGGTTTGAGGTTTGAGGGTTCAGGGTTGAGGGATTTAGGGATTGAGGGTTTAGGGATTCAGGGTTCAGGGTTAATTAAAGGGTTGAGGGATTTAGGGTTTAGGGATTTAGGGTTTTAGGAGTTTGGGGCTAAGGGTTGAGCCTTGCTGTAAAGGACTTGTAGGGCTCAGGGTTTAGGGATTTTCTGGGATTGAGGGTTTAGGTTTTTGGGGTTTAGTGATTTCGGGTTTAGGGACTTAGGGTTTAAGGGGTTTAGGGTTTAGGGTTTAGGGCTTGAGGGTTGAGGGTTTAGGGTTGAGGGTCCAACGGTGTTTCCGGGCCATTTTTGGGGGGGATGTCCAGGGTTTAGGATGAGAGTTGAGCCTGAAAATTTCTAGGGTTTAGGGTCTAGGGTTTAGGGTTTAGGCTTTAGGGTTTAGGGCATTTTCTAGGCCCGGAAGCCATCGTGCTCTTCGCAGTTTTGCTGAGACCTTCCAAGCATTCCAGCCTCTGCCTAGAGGACCCAGAGTCGGCCCTTATTCCCTTTTGGAGTTGGGGTTCCCTTATCACCCCAAAACCCCAAAACCTAAACCCGAAGCCCTAAACCCTAAACCCTAATAAACCCCAAACCCTAAACCCTAAACCCTACACCCTAAACCCCCTTAACACCAAAAAAAGGTACCCTCTTTATTCCTAGGGTTACTCCTGGGTCTAGCTGCTGACAAGGAAGAGCTATCAAGAGGTCCATGGCAAAGCGCTCTGAGCTGCAGGGATTTGAGGTTTGGGGGGTTTAGGGTTTAGGGTTAAGGTTTAAGGTTTATGGTTTAGGGTTTAGGGTTTAGGGTTATGGTTCAGGGTTTAGGGTCTAGGGTTAGGGTTGGGGTTTAGGGTTTAGGGTTTAGGGTGTAGGGGTGTAGGGTGTAGGGTTTAGACTTGAGATGGCTCGAGGGCTCTGGGCTCGGGTGGATTTGCGTGTGCTTTTTCGGAAACCCCTAAACCCTAAACCCTAAACCCTAAACCCTAAACCCTAAACCCTTAAACCCCCTTCCCTAAACCCCCTTCCCTAACCCCTAAACCCAATCTGAGGTTCCAGGAGGCCCTGTCAAAGACAGCAAAGGCTTGGCGGTTCAGTCGACGGGTGCGCCTACGAAGAAGCCTGACTTCCTGGTGAGGGAATCAGGGAAGGGGTGTAGGGTTTAGCGTTTAGGATTTAGGGTTCAGGGTTCAGGGAAAGGGGTGTAGGGTTTAGGGTTTAGGATTTAGGGTTCAGGGTTTAGGGAGTGAGGTCCCCTAGTTGTTCGGGGGATAGAAGGTGCCGAATTCACTCATTCCCCACGAAGAAGCCCGACCCAGTCTCAGATGTGGGTGTTTGAGGTTTAAGGAGTTTAGGGCTCATCGGGATCATCGGGTTCATCGGGATCATGGGGTTCATAGGTGGGGTGTGGGGTGCCGGGGGTGGTGATGGTGTTGATAGGTGGTGGTAGGGTGGTCGGGGTGGTCGGTGGTAGGGGCGGTAGGGGCGGTGGAGGGCTGGTAGGGGTGGTGGTGGTGGGTTGGTGGGGGTGGAGGGTTGGTGGGGGTGGGGGGTGGAGTGGGGGTGGGGTGGGGTGGGGTGGGGTGGGGTGGGGTGGGGTGGGGGGGTGGTGGGGGAGTGGTGTGGGGGTGGGGGGTGGTGGGGGTGGGGGTGGGCTAGGGGTGGTGGCTTGGGGGGTTGGTACTTCGCCTGCCAAATCCAACCAGACCGGTGCGGTACGATAGTTTTCGGTACGGAATCATGATCACTTCGGCTTAGATTCATGGCCACATGCCTGCTAAATTGATAGTGTAGGACTTTGCCACACGGGCGCTCAGGAAGAAAAGCTATCAAGAAGTACATGGCCCTGTATCTTCGAGGGCACTTGCAAAGCTGCTTCTTCTTCATTTGTCTGGCTGCACTTGCACCGCGAAAGGCTGAGTTCAACCACCGAGCCGTTGCATTTGTCCTCCTCTTCTTGTCTGGACCGAGGTACCCACTGGGCCCGTCATCGACAGCAACGGCCTCGCGTGCCAGGTGTCTGGAGCCCCCACCAAGAAGAAGAGCTACGAGGAGGTGCACGGCAAGGCGACAGCGGGCCGTGGACATCATTATATATATATATATATATGGTACCCCCCCCCCCAAGTACCTAGGTCTCATTTTCTTCCCTGTCTCAGGTACCGGCCTCAGATGACTTGCCTCTTGTAGGGTTTAGGGTTTAGGAGTGAAAGTGCTGTACTGTCCCTAAAAAACCAATCCCAGAAGCTGAAAGTGCTGTACTGTCCCTAAAAAACCTAAAAAACCAATTCTGGAGGCCTATCAAGGCAGGCCCTCCTCAAAAGATTGGTTTTTTAGGGACAGTACGGCACTTCGAAGGCCTGAGGTGCTGAAAGTGCTGTACTGTCCCTAAAAAACCAATCCCAGAAGCAGAAAGTGCTGTACTGTCCCTAAAAAACCTAAAAAACCAATTCTGGTGGCCTATACAGACAGGCCCTCTTCCAGAGATTGGTTTTTTAGGGACAGTACGGCACTTTGAAGGCCTGAGGTGCTGAAAGTGCTGTACTGTCCCTAAAAAACCAATCCGAGAAGCAGAAAGTGCCGTACTGTCCCTAAAAAACCTAAAAAACCAATTCTGGTGGCCTATACAGACAGGCCCTCTTCCAAAGATTGGTTTTTTAGGGACAGTGCGGCACTTTGAAGGCCTGAGGTGCTGAAAGTGCTGTACTGTCCCTAAAAAACCAATCTTTTCGTGATTGTCTACCTGTATAGGCCTCCAGAATTGGTTTTTTAGGTTTTTTAGGGACAGTACGGCACTTTCTGCTTCTGGGATTGGTTTTTTAGGGACAGTGCGGCACTTTGAAGGCCTGAGGTGCTGAAAGTGCTGTACTGTCCCTAAAAAACCAATCTTTTCGTGAGGGTCTACCTGTATAGGCCTCCAGAATTGGTTTTTTAGGTTTTTTAGGGACAGTACGGCACTTTATGTTTATGGGATTGGTTTTTTAGGGACAGTGCGGCACTTTGAAGGCCTGAGGTGCTGAAAGTGCTGTACTGTCCCTAAAAAACCAATCTTTTCGTGAGGGTCTACCTGTATAGGCCTCCAGAATTGGTTTTTTAGGTTTTTTAGGGACAGTACGGCACCTTATGTTTATGGGATTGGTTTTTTAGGGACAGTACAGCACTTTGAGGGTCTGAGGTGCTGAAAGTGCTGTGCTGTCCCTAAAAAACCAATCTTTTGAAGAGGGGCTGCCTGTACAGGTCCCCAGAATTGGTTTTTTAGGTTTTTTAGGGACAGTACAGCGTTTTCCGCTTCTGGGATTGCTTTGTTAGGGACAGTACAGCACTTTCAGCCCTTCAGATCCCCAAAGTGCTGTACTGTCCCTAAAAAACCAATCTTTTCGTGATGGCCTGCCTTGTAATTATAGGCCTCCAGAATTGGTTTTTGTTTGTTCAGAGAGCACAGTTCAGCAGCAATAAAGCTAATTCAACTATTTGTTAAAAACTGTGATGTAAGTAACATTTTATCTAATCGATGTAATGCCTAAATGACGCGACGAGGTCAAGTTTCCTGATAAGTAGGCTTTAATTAGTCTAATTTGCTTTACAACTGTCATTCATTTAGTCTGGTTGAGGTTGAAGTAAAAAAAGGATAGACATTTAGTTAGTTGAATGCTATCTACCTCTTAGAATAAGAAACTAAATGTAGTTTTTTCTTGGGAAGGCCTATTAAAGTATTCGTTTAAAGTAATCAATCTAGTCAGGCTGAACCAATTGAATTGTTGTTAAGGATCGTGGCTTGTTTAATTTAAATTATCGAATTCGTTTAGTTAAGGGTATACTAATTAGTTTCATTCATTTGCTTCACCTTTAAGTAAACTAAATCCACAATTGAGATGATTTTGACTACATTAATATCAGCAAACAAAAGGCCGTAGTTACTGTTCTTAGTAAGTTTAGTTCATTGAATTCCTTTAGTTAATTATTGGTCTACGAACTCAATTTATTTACTTAACCCTTCAGAAGACTAATCAAATTGTTGGAAAGACTTTACGTATGTTATTTTCCAGAAACGAAAAACTTTAGTTAAATTAAGTACTGTGCTTGTTCACGAAAGAAGAAGGAACATGTTTTAGCTCATTCAATGAATGCTTAAGTGAAGCCATTAGGTCAGGTTCCCTATTACGCATTATGTTTCAATTAATGTAGTGTATGAACAAGCTTAATTACAGGCCTGTCTTTTCTAGCACAGAAGCAAAAACACCTTCAGAAGACTAATCAAACTGTTGGAAAGACTGTACGTATGTTATTTTCCAGAAACGAAAAACTTTAGTTAAATTAAGTACTGTGCTTGTTCACGAAAAGAAGAAGGAACATGTTTTAGCTCATTCAATGAATGCTTAAGTGAAGCCACTAGGTCAGGTTCCCTATTACGCATTATGTTTTAATTCATGTAGTGTATGAACAAGTTTAATTACAGGCCTGTCTTTTCTAGCACAGAAGCAAAAACACGTGTAACATGATTCCGTCGCACGCTGTGTTGCACTGCTTGCTGCGTCTGTCGCCTATGTGTTGGGCAGTATCCTCCATTCCGTTCATGCGATTCAAAAAACACGTTTTTTAGTAAATCCTACGAAAAACACACTCTTTTTTAAGTAAAACCTAGGCGCTACGGGGGGGGGGTAGCATATATGTATATATATATATGTAAGAATAGAGATGTATTGTTTTGAAAGATATCTGTTCTGGCCCAAGGAAACCCTCCCACTCACTTCAAGCCGAGGGGAGGGGTGGGGTTCCTTGAAACATTCCGCGCCCCGGCCAAAGCAACAATCCGGAAGAAAGCTGCTCTAACGTGCAGGCTACGCCGTCCGATAAGCGGATCCGAAGTTGGTTAGGGCTTAGGGTCTCGGATTTTGGGTTTAGGGTCTATAGGGTTTAAGGAATAGGGTTTGGGGCTTTGGATTTAGGGAATAGGGTGCCAGGCGCCCGGAAAATGTCTTCTCGAACTGATCAACGCCTAAAGCGCTGCTTTGTCTCGGACTGCTCAAGAACAGCCTGAAGTGAGCGGGCAGCACGTGAATGTATAATTGTACAATATTATACACATACATACGTATGTACGTACGTACACCAACACGTCCACATGCAAGTTTGCATGTTTGTACGGAGGAACCCAAGTGGTTGTTCCCCGTGTGCCCTTTTGGGGGGGGGGGGGTTCCTACAAGAAGGGCTCATTTGGGGGGGTATATATGCCCCCCCCCCCCCCCCCCACCCTAAACCCTAAACCCGAAACCCTAAACCCGAAACCCGAAATCCTAGACCCTCAGCCCGAAACCCCAAACCCCTTTGCAGATGCCGGATGGACCGGTCCTTGACGAAGAGGGCTTGGCGGTGCAGTCCACTGGTGGGCCACCTGAGTAGGCGCCCTGCTGGGATCCTAGGAGAATCTGTTTTGTTTTTTTACTTTGTGTGTTCTTTTTTGTTGGGGGGGGGGGGGCTTTTGAATGGGCCCTTAATGAGGAGTGTCTGTTTTGATTCATCGTCACAAGCCCTAAAACACATTTCAAGGCGCACGTCTTCCCTCGTTTCAAGTTCCCTGGGATGAGCCGCCCCCAGTGCTGCGCGGTGTTACCGCCTCTGCTTGCTTTCAATGCTTGGAGATTCAGGTACGTCCTCACCCCAGAATAGCTGAACTTATAGCCCAATCATATACCCTTATCAGGGGGCCTTAACAGTGGGTCATAATACCTGAACAGCTGGGTTGTAAGCTTCAGGGAGAGCAACTCCGGCCGCTGAGCAGCTGGATGTCAGCAAGCACGCAGATGCGCACACAAAGAGCTCGTGTGCGTAGGCGCCTGTACATGTTTGCTGTCCTATGGCTTTAGGCCAAATCCTGTGGCACCTTGCCACCGACATAGAGAGTCGGCTCTGGCCTGCGAGTTTCAAGCGTCTTTTCAAAAGCCTCAAGATACGGTGCTGACAGAATGTCATACCCTAAGGCCCTAAGTACTTGCTGAACCCTGAACCCTGCAGAAAGGATGCGACGCGGTGGACGCTCATTTGTTGACAGCTCCCCCTGCCCGAGATGTTGATTTAAATTCAAGGGGTCCCGGAAGATTCTCTCTTCGAGACCCTAAACCCTAAACCCTAAACCCTAAACCCTGAACCCTGAACCCTGAACCCTGAACCCTGAACCCTGAACCCTGAACCCTGAACCCTAAACCCTAAACCCTAAACCCTGAACCCTAAACCCTGAACCCTGAACCCTAAACCCTGAACCCTGAACCCCAAAGCCTAGTCTGCAGTTGCCGTACCTTGACGCAGTGTTCGCTTCACAGCCGCTGTGTACTCAGCTGCGATGCCGTCTGGTGTTTCAAGCTAGTTAATGAAAGGCTAAGATTTCTATTAGGGTCTAAACCCTAAAGGCTAGGATTTATGTGGGATTCCGGAGGCATGTGGGCCCTTGTTTGGGGTCCCCTGCTCTCAGATATCCTGCCGAGTCGGAAAACATGCAACCACAGTTGCGTGGCAAGGGCCGCAGCACATCAAGCCCTACAAGCCCTGAACCCGGAAGCCAAATCGGGGGAGCCTAAACCCTAAAACCCTAAACCCTAAACCCTAATTGCCCTAAACCCTAAACCCTAAACCCTAAACCCTAAACCCTAACTCCAATTACTAAACCTTAAACCCTGAGCATAAACCCCCATGGTCGAGGCCTTGAATGAGGCGCTGCCAGCGGAGCGCGCCAAGGCGGCCGCTGAGGGGGTCTTGGGTTTACAGGGTTTAGGGTTTATAGGGTTTGTAGGGTTTATAGGGTTTAGGGTTTATAGGGTTTATAGGGTTTTGGGTTTACAGGGTTGTGGGTTTAGGGTTTATAGGTTTGGTGTATAGGGTTTAGGGTTTAGGGTTCAGGAGGTTGGGGGAGCCCTCTACGAGGCCCGTGCTGGAGGCCGCTTTGAGGGGAAGCTGCTCCTGCGTCGGGAGCCTGGTTCGGAGGTTTAGGGTTTAGGGTTTAGGGTTGAGCGGCCTTTAGGGCCGCTACAACTGAGCCCCATCCACCCTGCGAATCCACTTAGCCCCCTGAAAGCTATCAGGGTTTAGGGTTAAGGGTTTAGGGTTTAGGGTTTAGGGTTTGGGGAAATTTTGTAGGTAACCGGCCGCCCAAGTAAGAAGGAGCTTCCTCCTGCACTGTGCAGCCATGGCCCCAGGCGACACCGCTGAGGGTGTGGTGGGGAGCCAAGTGACTACTTGGAGGTTCATAGGAGTTTAGGGTTTAGGGTTTAGGGTTTAGTGTTGTCAAAATTATGATCCCTTTTGGGGTACCCGAAATATTAGGTGCCGTATTATAATTGGGATCCAAAAAGGGACCATAATTTTGACAACCGCCCATGTTACTTAGTGACCCAATTATGACTTAACTGTACTTGTGACCCAAGTATAACCCTACTGGGGTACTTAAGGGGCTTCTAAGTGGGTTGTAGGTACACTTATAATTGGGTTATATTGGGTTATAAGTACCCTGAACCTCCAAGTAGCGGATAAGGAATTTCGATGCCTTAACACCCACTTTCCTAAACCCTAAAGCCGATCTAAGCCTCTCCAATTTTTTGGATTAGGGCGCCTTAGGGCACCTGTGTCCCTGATTCACCACCAACAACTGGTAAGTGGGTTGGTGTCACGCGTCCGAGCCCTCCACCCGACACCCCGAGGACAGGGAATCTGAAGTGTTGAAGGTTTTGGGGTTTAGGGTTTAGGGTTTAAGGAAATTCTTGGCCGAGGGTTTAGGGTTTAGGAAGTTCTTCTCATGTCGACCCACCTTCCTTCCTCCCAACGACGAAGAGCAGGCCCTGAATGTCCCTACTTAGAGGTTCCTGAAACCCTAAACCCTAAACCCCAAACCCTAACCCCTTGACCCTAGACCCTAAGCCGGAAACCCTAAACCCTAGTAGATACAGTTCGGGTTCGAGGTTGGCCTTTTGGATATTTTAGATGATTTCTCAGTTTAGGTTAAGGAAAACCAGGGTTCAAGGGTTCTTTTAGGTCAGTAGTATGGCTATCCAACCTAACCCCCAAAACCCCAAACCTTGAAACCCTAAACCCTAAATAAACCCTAAACCCTAAACCCTAAACCCTAAACCCTAAACCCTAAACCCTAAACCCTAACCCTAAACCTTAAAACCCTAAACCCTAAACCCTAAACCCTAAACCCTAAACCCTAACCCCCCAAAGGCGGTTTGGCCCTACAGCCTCTGGCCTTTCAGGTCACGGACCCAGCCAGGATCGTCGCCGAACGCGTGCCGGAGTTTGGGGCCAGGGAGCCCGGCTTCGGCTGGGTTTAGGGTTTGGGGTTTGGGGTTTAGGGTTTAGGGTTTAGGGTTTAGGGTTTAAATTTAGGCTTTAGGGTTTAGGGTTGGACTCTAAGGTGTTGATTTAACAAGCTTGCGTGTGTACTTTACAAAAGCAAGCCTTGCTTACGCACTGTACATGGTGAGAGAAAGGGAAACTCCAAACCCTCTAACCCTAAACCCAAGACCCTAAACCCTAAACCCTAAACCCTGTTTAGAAGCTCTTTCGACTTAGTAAGTCTACATGGTATCCCCTAGAAACCCTATGAGAATCCCCATAACCTGCCTTACTAACCCTACTTGCTAAGTCAGAAGTGCTTTCAAGTAGTACGCCCGGTTTTTGCAGCGAGGCCTTTCACTTCAGAGCCGGCGGCTTCTTTCAGCAGCCTGGCCGGACCAGCTCCCCAGCTTCCTCTGCCAGATCCGACACCAGACGGGTATATGGGGGGATTTCCGACAACAGGGGTACCCTCTTGGGGGGTCCTTTCTATTTTGGGCAATACCCGATTTTGGGAAATACCCATATAGGGTTGAGTCTAGCAGTTGAAGGTTTTGGGTTCCAACGAGTATGGTACTTGGTGGATCATGGGTACCTATAAGTGGGGTTAGAGGCCGGGCAACTACGGGTCTCACCTTCTTAAGGGGACTTCTCACCCTACTTATGACTACCCTTGAACCTCCAAGTACAGGTCAAGGAGCCGTCATCGGGGGTTGTCCTCCTACTGTTTGCGAGGGAGCTGCGCATAATCGTTGTCTCCGAACTGCCCAATGAGCCTACCTACATGGGCCATTATACCCTATAACCCCTTAACAAGGCCCTTTATAGGGTTGGTTAGGGGATTCTAAGCCTCAACCCTAAGCCCTGAACCCTATACCCTAGAAACCCTAAACCCTGAACCCTAAACCCTAAACCCTAAACCCTAAACAGGAACAACTCCTCCATTCTGCCAGCTTTCGTTGAGCCCACGGCCCAGAGGGCGAATGCTGTTTTTTCTTGGCTGGTTTGGAGGCCAAGCTGTTGATGTAACGTTTTTCGGCACCCTTCGGAACTTAGGGTTTAGGGTTTAGGGTTTACTGGATAAGACGTTTCGGTTATGGGGGTTATAAGTGACTCATACTCTAGTTATGTTAAGTAACTTATAACCTAGTTAGGGTGGATCCGAAACTTCGACCTAACTAGGTTTTCGCCGGGGTGTGTTTTTGTCTTTCAAGGTGTTGATGGTTTGCCATGTAGGACCGAAAATGGCAGATTTACACACTTTTTCAATGCAAGCAGAGGAGGTGAGCTCCATCATATCGCCACCAGGCAGGCGTGGTCCAGGGGTTCTGCTGGCAAGGCTGGAAAGCAGAAATGCCATTGTTGATCCTCCAAGTGCTGCCCCAGTTTTCCTGGCGCACAAGGTCAATCGGCTGCAGCAAAAGCAAAAAGCCAACAGCAGGGCCTCGGAGGCACTTCTGAACGATGCCGCCTTTCTGCGACCACAGCAGGACATCTCCCACGGAAACTCTTCTCTGCAGCAGCCTCATGCTTTTGGATTCCATCAGTGAAGCATCACCCACATGCAAGCGCGTCTCTAGCGCGTTCTGAAGGGAACGTCCTCCGGCCAGTGCTGTACCATGACGATGTGGTCTGCGGGAATATACTTGCTCCGCTGAAGCACAAGAAGAAAATCATGGCGGTGTACCTTTCCTTCTGCGAGCTTCAAACCGGCGTCTACTCGGAGTATTCATGGCTGACCGTGGCAGTGCTGCAGCGATCCCTGGTGAATGCGATCCAGGGCGGGGCTAGCGCGGTCACGGCTCTCATCGCGAGACAAGTGCATTCTCAGACTCACATGGACGGCTTCCCCTTGACGCTCCCAGAAGGCCCAAAGTGGGTACGAATAGCGCGCAGTCGGCGTTCCTGTCTGATCAAGATGCCCAGCGCGACACATATGGCATCAAAGGAAGTTCCGGTCTAGCGCCGTGCCTATACTGCCGCAACGTCCTGAAGAAGGACTCGGACTTGCGCGTGCCGGGCACGGTTCGCATATACGAATGGGATGAGACAAAATTCCTTCGCAGTTCCGATGCCGAGTTTTGGCAACTGGCGGACTCTTTGCGGGACATGCTCGGATCGCAACGAGACTTGGAGATTCGGGCAAAAGCCTCGGGCCTTAATGTGCTTCAAGGAGGGCTGCTTCAAGACGTCGCTGCCCGCCAGCGCTTGCCGCCCAGCAAGGCATGTGTGGACACTCTGCATATGTACTTCTCCAATGGTGTGGCGAGCTGGGAATGCGGTTTGCTGGTCTCCTATATGGCCAAGCACGGTGTCAGTCGTCAGAGCTTGCAAGATGCTGCCGAGGCTGCATCCTGGCAACGTCCAGACGGATCGCACGCCGCTCGAGGGAACACGTACATCAGGCAGCTGCTGCACGAAAAGCACTTCGACCCGGGCCTGTTTAAAGGAGACGGTGGCTTAACTCTTTCCTTGGTTTTCCTGCTGTGCTACTACGTCTCTGTACTTCTAGGCCAAGATACGGCACAAAAAAGGGCTGTTGCCAAGAGCTTCCAGTTCTTGCGACTGTGCTGCGGCGAGCTGACGGCTCTCGGAGCAAGCTGGGTGCGGCTGCGACCAGCAGTCACAGTTCGCTTGCGTGAATTGCAGAAGGACCACATGGAAGCATTCTTCACAGCGTGGGGCGTTGAAGAATGCAAACCGAAACACCATCACCGTATGCATCTTCCGCAAGCGTGCGCGGAGTTGGGCTGGCTCCCAAACTGCGCTGTGCATGAGAAAAAAGCATCAGGTGCTCAAGGGACAAGGCCTTGTAGACAGACAGAAACGAAACATCAACGATACTGCCAAAACACAAAGAGCATTGCTGCCTCGCATGCTGGCAATCACCGTTGAAGACGCGGACAAGTTTAAAATCAGTCAATGGGACTTGATGGAACCGGTCGCGGAAGCAGATGAGCAGTCTGCAGGGCGGAAGCCCACTCTTTGCTGTTGCCGACAGCGTGCCGCAAAGCGCGATGCAGGTTGAGAACCCCGACTTCTAGATCGGGACCCTTGACTGCAGGCAGGACATGCCAGTCATAGCACTGGGCGTGCGGCAGCAGGTGCTCTGCAGCCACGCGGGCTACGTTTGAGACTACAGGGCCTTCCCGCAGTTCCGACGCAGTGTTCCAGACTCGACAGACAGCTTGCTCTGAGACACCGCGCACCTGCAAGCACTTCTTCATTCCTCGTTGGGGCTCAAGGCACGCTTGCGAGGCATGGCTCCTCCCGCCTAAGTACACGGTAACCCAAACCTGAGCTGCGCATGTAAGGAAGTTGGTCTTTGTCTGTTGGCGTGGAAGCCTGAGCCTTGTGAGTCCCGTGAAGCGCGCAGAGGTCGACAGCGTCTGCGTGGAAGGAAGGAGTATATATATATATATACCCTCTCAAGCCACAACTGTCAACTCGAAACCGAAACCCATATAATAATTATAACACCTTCAAAGACCAGATAGAACATGGTTTCTCAACAGGACCCTATAGACATGTATGTGAACCCTATATACAAACCTATATAGGCTAAACAGTCAAAGCCCATAAACACCATTTGTAAACCCTCTGCAAACCACAAGTTTTTGGGTTTACGGACTTTTGGACTGGAGCTCTCTGTCTTTGGGAGGACTTGGCATCGATTCTTTGGGTGTTTTCTTGAACTGCTTTGGGACTGCAGATATCTTTTGCAACGGGCAACGTTGTGGAGCGCGAGTCATTCCAGCTGTGGCATTTATGCTTCAGGCTGAGTTCTTCCTAAGCTTCTTCGGGGGGCTTTGCCCCAAGGCCCAAGTCACGTCGGTGTCCACACTGTGGGAGTCTTCTTCCGCTTGCGCTTGCGTTTGCTTCGAGGAACGCGCCGAGGACCGCGGTTGCTTGGCCTGCCTCGTAGTCTTCGAGGAACGCACAAAGGGCTGCGGTTGCTTGGCCTCCCTCTTAGTTCTCAAGTAGATGTTGCGGCGGGCGTCGAAGAAGACGCGGGTCTCTCCATCCGCCTCGAGGCATTCCCATTTCTGGAACATGACGCACTTCTTCTCGTTGCACGTCGAAGGGATGGAGCAAATGGTGCCCAGAGGAATCCTGTAGAAGAGACAGCCCACAACGACTGGCAAGAGTGGCGAGTTTTTGGGCCACTGGCTATCCTGCTCGTGACTCGTAAAGTACCGAACCTGGTACGCATCCATGAACTCCTGCACCCAGTCCTGGTACTCGAACGTAGACATGACAACAGCGCGAAGCTTCTCTGTCAGCACGCCTGAGCCAAAACTCCCAAAAGCCGGACCGACGTTGCAGATTGAATTAATAATGCTGTTTATTTTCTGAGAATCCTAAACCTATATAAGCCCTATATAAACCCAACACCCTATATTAACCCTATACTCATCCGGCTCTGAGCTGGCTGCGGTATACAATATATATTAAAGAAAACAGCACGAGTTGTTTTGCGCCGGAGAAGTTGGCGTTTCCTCATGCGGATGTATGTGCGTCACTGCACATGTAACTTTGCTGCAGGCGGGTCATGCCACGCGCACTGTGAGAAAGGCCGGGCCCATCACTTGTCAGTCTGCTTTCCCATGCGACGTCGTGACGGCGGGCCAGAGGAGATGGGCGGGGCCATCACGGCCGGGTCAGTGTGCGTCGCCTCCTCCTTCTTCCTGGACTTGAGCTCTTCCTTCTTGTCCTTGACGGCTGTGCGGCCCTCCTTCAAGAGCTCGGCCCAAACTTTCTGGCGAACTTTCAGGTCCTGGTGGTTGAACGGCAGTGCAGGCAGCGGCACCCCAGACACTTTGGCCGGCTCCACGAGCTGGAGCATGTCTGTGCTCTTTCCGAACCAACCTTGAGCCTCCTCGCGGCCGTCGGCCAGCTTCTTGGCCAGTTCGTGGTCCAGCGCCAAGTCCTGCACTGGCTTCTGCAGGCCGGTCAAGCCTTTGACGACCGGGGCGAGGATGCTCACAGCTTTGGCAGCAAGGTCTCCAGTCTTCTGGTTCTGCCTGGCTATTTGCGCTGTCGAGGGCGCCGCGTTCTTGTTGGGCTTCGCCTCAGCTTTCGCTGCCTTCGCTGCCGGCTCCCTTGCGCTCTTGCCTGTGGCAGGCTGGCGACTGCCGGTGGCCGGGCGCTCGGCGACCTCAAGCTCGGGACTCTCCGCTTCTTCGTTGCCGCCATCCATGTCCCTCGCCTTCCGTTTCTTTTGCTTCTTGGCTTCGAGCTCCTTCTCGAGTTCACTGATGCGCTCTTCCATCTTCTGGTGTACTTCCCTCCAGACATCTTTGCGAGTCGGCACTGCGTAGAGCGTGCCCAGCTTCGTGTCCTCCGTGGAGGGACAGGCCTTCACCGCTTCTTCGTCCCAGCCGCGTGTGGTCCAGACTTTCAGCGGCAGGCTCTCTGCAGTGACCTCAATGGCTGTTTCCGTCATGTGCCTGGAGATCATCTTCGTGAGCAGCACGCTTCGGATGGTCGTCCACTTGTAGCGGCTGTCCAGAGGGCTCTCGCCGCACTTCACGTAGAAGTCCCGGCGTTCCTCCATGGAGAAGTCTTTCATGCTGGCGGGCCCGACGTTCCTGTACAGACACGTCTGCAATGTCAGGCAAGTCCGGCAGCTAAAGGTCGCGACCTTGGCTCGGCCAGGCTCGTCAGGGCTGCACACACGGCGGCAAAGCTGGCAAAGCTTGTCTTTCTGCTCAACTGGCACCAACGCCTCAGCGTTCCCGTCTTGAGGCTCACAGCGCTGCACCTCGGCTATCATGGCGTGTTAGCGGGGTCAAGGAGTCGAGGCAGAAGAGAAGAAGGACTGAGCCAGATGCTTCAGGCAAACCAGCAGGAACTTCATTCAGTCGTGACCAAGACTCAGAAGGACATTGACATGTTTTTGGGATTTGCCTGGCAGAGCAGGCCGACACCGGGCCGACACGAGCCCCAACCACCTAAGCACGGGCCGACACGGGCCGACATAGTGAAACCCTGAAAACCGTTACAATAACCATAGAAAACCATAGGGCCGACATGGGCCGACACGCGGACCCAGGGCCAGCCACCGTAGTCCCTGACGCGGGCCGACACAGGCCGACACCGGGCCGACAGGGCCGCTTAGCTGAAAACCAACAGTTGTCAGGC
>CAJNDS010000813.1:715000-726839 GCA_905221605.1 Symbiodinium natans
TTTAGGGTGTAGGATTTAGGGTTTTTGGGAAAAGGGAAATACGGGCCAGGGCACATGCACTGAGCAAGCAGACACATGGTCTCGTCGACCTGGCCCGCGGGATCTTGGCAGATGCTGCTGGTGACATCTGCGAGCCACGCAGTCATCACCCGGATCTTGGGAATCAATTATTTTAGTGTATGTGAGATCAGGATGTATACACATAGCCGATCTCGAAAAACACATGATCGGATCAGCTCGGTGCAGCCAGGTAACATTGTAGGCTTTTCCTTGAAGCTCACATTCACCATCTTTGAATTTGAACATTTTCGGTGTGAACAGCGGCTGGGAATGCCTGCAGCAAGGGTATGGGTTAGGGTTTAGGGTTTAGGGCTTAAGGCTTAGGGCTTAGAGGCTAGGCTGAGGGCTTAGAGGTTAGGGCTTGGGTTTAGGGCTTAGGGCCTGGGATATGTTACTCCTCAATAAAAGGGGTCGCCAAAAAACACTACGAGGCTTGCAGCTAGCACTGCTCCTGAATTTGCTGTCGTTAAAAATGAAGATCCTGACATCCTGAAACTGGAGGGTTCGGGGTGCACGGGCGGGGGGGGGGGGGGGGTGGGCAGCAGGGTGGCAGCGCATGGTGGGCAGAGGGAAAGGGGGGGGGAAGGGGAGGAAGGGAAGGGTCAGGAAAGGGGGGGGCGTGGTGAGGCCTCCCATCCAGCGATCGAGGAGCTGGCTGTGTGTTCACACAGCCAGCTACCAGAGACCCCAGCAAGCGCATGGCGCATCGCCTTGCTGTCATACAGCAGCCGCCTGCTGCGTTGGCCTCAAAGCCTCTTGCTGCACTGCCAGAGCAGCACAGTCCTCGAATCGCACCCCTGAGCTCCAGGCCAACGGGCTCAACACACTCCCTTCAAAGGCGGCAAGGAGGTGCTTGGTGGGGGCTGCACAGTGGGGGGTAGGGGGAGGAGGGGGCAGGGGAGGAGGGTGGAGCAGGGGCAGGGGGGGGGGGGGGGCAGGCTTTGCCAACTCCCGCACCCACAAGGGGGCTTGGCAAGCACAACACACCATAAATTCAGCTTGAGGGCTTTGGGCTTGAGGTTCCCAGATCTTCCAAAACCACTCAATAAAAAACTCAAATTATGAGTCCTTAGTGTATTTGTCCCTTGATTAAGGGGTTTTGGAAGATCTGGGGCGCTTAGGCTTTAAGGTACTAGGGTGTAAGGTCTTGCCCAGTTCAGGGTTGTAGGCCTTTGGGTTTTCAGATTCTATGATTTGCTGGGGGTTTTGTCCAACGCTGTTCGGAGTTTTCAGGTTTCATTTGGGCTTCTTTGGAGACCGAGAGTGAAAGGTTCAGGGATTGGGGTAGGAACACCTGGAGTCGTATCCGGCTGAAACGGACAGGGTGTGGTAGAGCTTCTTAAGGAATGCTTCCAGTTTTGGGTTGGGGTCTAGGCTTTCATGGTTGATGGGCTGCAGTTTGAGATTTAGGCTTTAGGGCTCATGGTTTAGGCTTGGGGAGTCTTGGCTTTGCGGTTGATGGTCTTGGGGTTTGACATCAGGGGTTCCAGGTTTGCATTTCTTGGTTTAGGTTTCCGGGGCACCAGCCAAGGCACGAGATCTTGCGCTGCGCACACCATTGGCCAAATTCTACGAAGGCAAGCTTGAGTTGCTCGGCTTGCGCAATATCACCCCAGTGGGCCTGCGTCAGTTGAATTGAAAGCTTTAAGGGGCGCAGGGCTTAGGGTTGTAGCTTGGCTTTGATTTGTGATTGACTGCTATTGGGGGCCTTCTCAAGAAGGATCATGAGGCAGGCAGCACATGACCATTGGAGGGGGCCCAAGTTCACTGTGTGAAGCGAACACCACCGCAATTGCTCCGGGTGGAAGCCTTTCACATGCAAGAGGAAGCCTGAGTGATGATCCGAAACTTTCCTTTAGGTGTGTTGAGGGCTTGGGGCTTGAGATTCCAATCAATCCAGCACACAAAAAGTTGCACTCTTCTAGTTGGGCAGCTTCGGTGCTGGTTCGAGTCTGGAGCACACTCTGCAGTGAAGCTTGCTAAGGAGCGACGTGGCCTCTGCGGATCTTGCAGCTTGGAGGGCAAGTCCAGGAAATTGTCCAACTCAACATGGCAATGATGACACATTTTTCTCTTCGTGCTCCAGCCTGTCTTTAACTGGAACCACTCCTCGGGAGAAGCCGAGAACACTTCACTCAACTCCGGGTTGAGGGTTTGGGGCTTGGGGTTGAGGGTTTAGGGTTTAGGGTTTAGGACATGCTAACTGGATGCGCGAGAAAATATTTTAGTATTTGCCGAGGGTCTTTAAAAAATTTCCAATCACCACGGTACTCAGTGATGGCAACCAACGGGAGAGGTTCGGGGGACAGCTCGGGGTCGCAACTCTCCGCATTGAAGCAGCCTTGGGCAGTGAGGATTGGCCTCTGCGGCTTGTACCCAGCGAAGAGGCAGTTCAAGCTGGCCACGATCTTAGCCGATAGGTTGAGGGGAAGTACAAAATAAGCCAAAGTCGAAGAAACTTCAGAAAACCCAAAAAAGGCACAAGGCTGACTCAGCATGTACCCAGCAAGATTCCGGTTTCATGTAGGCTTGCAAGGTGTCGAAGCCACAGGAGAGGGACAGTCTAAGTACGAAGAGCGGGTGGTGTGTCTCCATTGAGGAGCGGCGCCCATCTAATAGGAAGCCTAGAGACACAACAAGGAGTTTGTTGTGGGCCTCGTCAAACTGCGCATCATCGCCGTACAAAAAGGCTGGAAGGTGGTTTGCAGTAGTACCCCAGTGGTTCTTGGCCCAAGACATATATTTTCCAGCATGGCGCCAGTAGGCAGCAACATCGTCCATGTCGAAGTTCTTTAAGACATTGTTTGTCTTCAGGTAGCCCATCAATTCGTGCGGAAGTATGATTGGCATACGTCTGATCAGGGAAACATATTTTGAATATCACTTTAGGGTTCAGGGTTCCTCAACCCGAAACCCTATAAGCCTTGCCTCAACATGAGGGTTTAGGGCTTACGCAGATTACAAGCAGAAATTCCATTGCACCTCATGACCACCACATCCTGGGCCACACTTTTCAGCATCGGTACCTCCACAGTCGAGAGTGGGACCTTCGTGTCAGAGCACACAGCAACAAATAATCCCCATCGATATCATTAAATAGACCGAAACTTAACATCACCTCGAGCTGCAGCATTCCAAGCACCGAGCGTGCGTAACGTATCTCGTTCGACGTTTGAGGGCCATGCGCCTGTTGCCCCAGCTCGCCTGATTTTGTCTGCCATCGGATCTAGCCGGGCACCACGGGCAGTGAGCTCCTGCCGACATTAATTAAAAATGAAGCTGCACACATAAAAAAAATAATGAGCGGTCACACACCTTGTGCGACTCTTCAAGAAGCTGGCGGGCTGCACTGAAGCTCAGGTCCTGCAGGCTTCGCCCCCCCTCCCTTGCATGTGCAAATGACTTTAGGTGCACACACCAACGAAACAAGGTCCCCTCGGCCAGTGCAGCGAAGAACGTGTCGGGACAGTGGCCCCAGGGGCTCATCAGCATCTGCGGGCGAGAGTAATTAAACAAAGAGGCAACTTTTTGCATTTAATGCACACATGCATCGGCAGGCACGCAACATGTTTGCACACTGCTGTCAAACAATGTCAGGGTTGGTACTGATCCCAGGTTCCACCCAGGCAAGCATTCGATGAGTGAATGCTACAGCAAAAGGCTGTACGATCGCACGGCCAGCATTCGTCTGCTGGGCTCAGAACCACCGACGAGACACACTAGGGCATGCTCCAAACAGTCCGCCCAAACACAAAATTAAACAAAATCTCAACCCGTAGACCCTTCGAGCATTTGTGGGCTAAAACAGGCTGGAGGCTTGCGAATTACAGAACATCGAAACTCGGAGCTGCTCAGGCATGCCAGGAATCGTTTTTTCAGCATCAAGCAAATTAAAAAGTAGCTGCACCATGCGAAAGTACCCCAAAACTTGGCTCTAGGCACAGGATCACTTGTTCTTGCCCTTTGCTTTGCCTTTCGCCTTCGCTTTGCTCTTTGGGTTTGCCTCAAGCCAGTGTCATGCATGCGAGTCTTCACACATCGTACAAGACATGACCCACAGCTGCGGTTAGATGTGAGTCCAGGCTACCACCTTCTTGATGTGACCCGAAGAGGTTGCGTAGGAAGCCAGAATCCCCACCAAGTCATCAATCTTGCCCTTGACCACATTGAGGTCCACTTCCTGGATGTTGTCGAGATCCGCCCGAAGGTCCGTCATTGCGCCCTCAAGGTTGCCCTTGTGCAAGTCGAGATCAGCAACATACCCATTCTTCAGCGGCGCAGACCTTGCAATATGATACCAACCCTAAACCCTAAGCCTGACCTGGGCCCTAAAGCTTACACTACACCCTACCAGAAGGTTCGGTACTTATAACCGAAATCCCAAGCACTATATAATAGAACATGCTTCTAGTTGGTTCTAAGTTCCTGCGAACCTCCAACAATAGTAAACCCCAGGCCCCTAAACCCAATTAAGCCCACTGTACCAGCACAGGTTCTGACTAAACATGTGCCCAGAAACAAATCTTTGTCTGGAATAGCCTTGATCTTCTCTTGCAACTCTTCAATCTCATCTAACTTGCCTTGCGCCTGCTGAACTTTGGCATTCGCCTTCACCACAGTAGGGTTCTTCACATTCGGCGGATTTTCGTACTGTTGCAAGGTTTCCGCCGACCCCAGAGTAAGCAGCCCTGCAGGTTGTGGCAGCACCGAGACGACACTGCTAGCACTTGCCGCCGGGCCATTCTGGCTGCCAAGCACCGCTGCTGTCCGCGTGTGGGGCCTCACGGAGATGCAAATTGGGGGAGGAAATCTATAGAGAGATCACATAAGTAGGTTGGGGGGTAGTTGAGGGTCTGTGGGTTCGCATATTAAGGCCAGTTTGGGGTGGAGGGTTTTAGGGGCTCTTGCTATGTCTGCACACATGGCTTCACGGAGAAACGAAGGGGGGGGGGGGGGGGGGGGGGGGAGGAAATCTTTTTAGAGATATCTCTCTGGTTCAGGGTTAATAATATAGGGGTTGACATATACATTGTGGGGGTTCTTGCAGTCTTGCACCACTCCATATTTAAATGCAGAAGAGCTTCATGACGACACGCGTTTGCGCTCCGTCAAGGTCCATCTCAGCCCTGTGGCTCGTGGTAACCTCGTTGTGCTGTTTTTTGACCACTTCTGCCCCACCAAACACCCTCAGCAGCTCCCAGTCCTGCATTTTTAGGTTGGGTTGTAGGGTTGTTTAAAGGCCTGGGATTTAGGGTTGGGGTTTTAGACCCTTTAGTTGAGGTCTTTTAGGGCTGGGCTTCGGGTTGGGTAGCTCCTCCCGGCCAGGGAGGTCTGGATGACAAAGGATCCAAGGGGCTTCTTGGGAGTTCGGATTTGCATCGAGCTCGCGCTGTAGACGGCGCTTTTCTGACCGAATCAACTCCGCATTCGCCAGTCCCTCCTTCTTTACCAGGTCACAGAAGCGGGTGTACTGGTCGTTGGACAAGACATCTCTGGCCGTGGTGCTGGTTGCAGTCCTCACCACCGTCGAGCGGAGCCAGTCGCCACCAGCATCCAGATAATCCTCGAAGAGTTCCGTCAACACGTCAGGCCCTAGAAGGATGATCCAGAAATCGAATCGAATTCCCAGAGCTTTGATCACTAGCCTAGGACAAGCTCTGAACATTCAGCAAGTGTCGCGTGGATGTGGTCTGCGCAGCTTTGAGCACTTCCGGCGGGGTCTCAGAACCTCGAGCGTACACCAAACACGAGCACAAACATACATATACAAAGAGAGTCAGCAATCGACCCGACTTGCAAACATGAAGCTCTGCAAGGTTCGCTTGAACTTCATGTACAGAGCATGGGCACATCGCATGTCACGCTCCAGCTCCGTCTCGCCTTCCTTCAGCTGGCGGGTTGACGCCTGGTCCACAGACAGTTTCAGGTTTGAATGTAACTCATGATGGGACTCGACTTTCTGGGTGGGGTCTCATCTTGCACGCCTGGAGTAGCTCGAAGCTGGATTGCCGGTTCAATGCCTTGTACACCGCACCCTTGGGCTGTGCTTGCTTCTGCAATTGACGGCTTTGTGCCTCGGGCGTACATCTGTCGAGAAAAAACTCAGGTTGTAGATAGACACACACATAGATATATATAATATATATGTATACAAATATATATATATATATATATACATATACATACACACATAAATAAATAAATAAATAAATATATATATATATATATATAGGGTTTAGGTGTTTAGGGGTTTATGGGGTTTATGGGGTTTAGGGGTTTAGGGGGTATAATGGTTTAGTTTAGGGGTTTAGGGTTTAGGGGTTTAGGGGTTTAGGGGTTTAGGGGTTTAGGGGTTTAGGGGTTTAGGGGTTTAGGGGTTTAGGGGTTTAGGGGTTTAGGGGTTTATGGGTGTAGGGGTTTAGGGGTTTAGTGGTTTAGGGGTTTAGGGGTTGTGAGAGAGAGAGAGAGAGAGAGAGAGAGAGAGGGTTTAGCCGTTTAGGGGTTTAGGTGTTTAGGGCTTTGTAGAGCTCTCGTCTTCTGTCGCCCAAAGCAATCAGCCCAAGCCCACCTCTTTTGGAATTCCAGCATTCGCAGCCAAGGACTGCTGCTGCACACCTGGCTCGTCTGCAAGCGGCTGCTCCTGTGTGGGCTGTGGCTCGACACAAGCTGCCGGGGTATTTCTGGTTTGAAGGGACTACAGTGTTCAGGGTTCGGTTGCTCTCCCATGGCCCAACTGGACTTTGAGTTCGAAATTTCATGCTGTTTATGGCTCCTTCCCTGGCCCAGCCACTTTGCTCAGCTCGACTGCACCACCTCCATCAGCTGAGGTGGACACATCTTGCACAGGCTCTGGCGGCAGCTGCACTGACTCCTGCATGGCAAGACCCACAACATCTCTGTCCCAAAACCTGAAGCTTAGGTAAGGATCCTAGGTTTTCAAGGTTGAGGGTTTAGGGTACGTTGATGAATTTCAGCTGGAGGCCTCTAATTATATAAGTTTTTTAGGATTCGTGCAGATCTTTACGTTAGGGGTGCACAGACAGTACTTGGGCATGAAATGGGCTTAGGGGCTGGAATGCCCCCCCTCCATCACCCCAACATCTCCTCGAAATTTCCAGCCAAGGACTGGTTCGGCACATCTGGCCATGCATCTGGCTGCTCCTCCATCGCTTCTGGCGCCTGGACAAGCGGGCTTGGGTTAGAGGAAAATAGAGGGAAAGGGGAAAATGGTTCTTGGGGTTAGCTGCGTTGGCCTGTGAAGGCGGTGTTCGGAGTTTGGGGTTTCCTCTAGTGCTACCAGGGCCCCTTAAAGTCCCATCCCCTCCACCCCTTTAATGAGCTTTCAGGGTTGCATGATCCTGTTGGCCACCACTTGGTGGTCAGTCTCGACAGCACTCACTATAGCTAGCAGCCCACACCCCAAACAGGACCCGATATCATGAAATACCCCATCAGCCGACAGGCGCAAGTGTAAAACCAGATTCGGTGTTCCATCCCCAGATCCAAACCCCGACCATGGGTTTGGGGTTTAGGGCTGAGGGTTAGGGTTTGGGATGCAAAAAGGGTTTGGGGTTTGGGGTTTAAGGTTTGGGGTTTCGGGTTTAGGGAAAATCCTAAAGCCTAAGCCCCACTTTCAAATCAATCGCGAAATCCCAAACCATTGACCATTGGAGATAATAGAGTTTAGTTTCCCTGGCCCAGCCATCAACCCAGCCTCAGCACAGCCACTTGTCGCAGCCAAGGACACATCTGTCGACGACACACGCGGCCAGAGTGGCTCCTGGCCCAAAACTTTGGGATTTAAGGGCTTGAGAATTCAAGGGCTCAGGGTTCAGGTTCTAGGTGGTGGGGTCACGCTTTGGGGTTTTGGGGTTTACGGACTTGGGTTTTGCGCTCAAGCTTCAGGGGTTTCGGGGACTTGTCTGGGCCTGGGCAGGCTCCCGATCCAGATCTGCATGTAGAAGGTCTTCCATCTCAGCAGAAAAAGCCTGCTCATCGAATGTCATCTCCTCAGGGATCATCGGCACTTGCAGGATCTGGGCCTCGGTGTACGTTTTCTTGAGTGCCTCCTGCTCTTTGCCGCGCACCAGTTCATACAAGGATAGAATCAGCGGCAGAGCTTTTTCAACCAAACCCATCAACCTTTCCTCTTTCTCTGCCACATCAGCCCGCATCTCCTTTTCTTTGTTCTCCTTCCATGTTTGGGTGGCATCTGTCCTGCAGCTTGCCGCAGCTTCACTGATGCGCCCATGTGCCAGGTCCTGCGATATCTTCCCCAACATCGCCTGCACTTGGCGTTCCATGGCAGCAGTGACCTGCTCATACTTTGTTTCGAAAGTCCTGTAGGCAGCCATTTCTTGCCAAGCTGTAGTGATCATATCTAGAGTGGGTCGAAGAATGTGCTCCACCTCATACGGGTTCAAGACACCATCGTGGTACTTCAAGAAGCTAGTGGCCGGAACGCAGTTAGCAGCATCACGCAGCAAAACCCTGCCAGCCCATTCGATCAACCCCTCAGCACCAGGGACCTTCGCCTCCATGTGAAGCATGTCAGGCTGTTCAATTTGATCATCACTATTGGCAAGAGCAAAGCCGAAGTAGTGCAGGGCCAGCACATCCTTTAGGCCCAAGCCCTGGCCCTCCATCTCACCTTCACACAACAACTCCTCTTGCGTCCTCTGGCTTCCCAGCACGATGGTACTCATAGTATCTGGACTGCGCAAGGTGCTCCGGCCGGCGATCGATCCTGGTGTTTGAGCATGCACTAGTACCTAAAGCAAGGCATTACAGTTAAACCCTAAACCCTAAACCCTAAACCCCCCCCCCAAAAAAAAAAACCCTAAACCCTAAACCCTCAACCCTAAACCCTAAACCCTGGATCCCAAAAACTTCAACCTTGAGACGGCACACAGAAGCGCACTGCTGCCATGACTCGATCAGAGCCCACAAGCATCTCTGTGTCTGCACCGTCTGGCCGAGCAGAGCTGGCCTCACCATGGAGGGCAGGGAAGACATTATTCACAAAGCAAGCTAGCTGGCTCAGGATTGCAACAAATTTGAGGGCCTGCGAGTCATCCTCGAACAACTGTCGTGCCGGCAAACAAGGCTTCTTGAGGGGGGGGCTTCGGATCGGCGGAGAGGGTTGCGGAGGGCTTTCCATTGGCACATCCTCGGCCGCAGAGTGCACAGGCCACGACTTAAAAGGTGTTTCAGGAAGCTGGCTTTGCTTTGATATTTGGGTCTCCTCCACCTCCATTTCCTCATGTGGAGGAATCAAGGATGGCATGGGTGGATCATGAACGGTTGGGACTGCAGCCATGCTTTGAACTGGCCATGGTGTTGGGACTGCGGACGTGCCTTGAACTGGCTCATGTGGTGTCGGGACTGCAGCCGTGCCTTGAACTGGCTGTGGTGTTGGGACTGCAGCCATGCTGACTGACTGCGGTGTCGGGACTGCAGCCATGCTCATGCTCTCATCTTGCTGCGGTGTTGGGACTGCAGCCTTGCTTGGAACTGGCTGTGGCGTTGGGACTGCAACCGGCACCATGCTTTGATCAACTTGCTGCGGTGTTGGGACTGCAGCCATGCCTTGAACTGGCTGTGGTGTCGGGACTGCAGACATGCTCCCAACATTCACTTGCCGTGGTGTTGGGACTGCAGCCTTGCTTTGAACTGGCTGTGGTGTTGGGACTGCAACCGGCGCCATGCTCTCATCAACTTGCTGCAGTGTTGGGACTGCAGCCGTGCCTTGAACTGGCTGCTGTGTTGGGACTGCAGCCATGCTCTCAACATTAACTTGCTGCGGTGTTGGGACTGCAGCCTTGCTTGGAACTGGCTGTGGTGTTGGGACTGCAACCGGCGCCATGCTCTCATCAACTTGCTGCAGTGTTGGGACTGCAGCCGTGCCTTGAACTGGCTGCTGTGTTGGGACTGCAGCCATGCTCTCAACATTAACTTGCTGCGGTGTTGGGACTGCAGCCTTGCTTGGAACTGGCTGTGGTGTTGGGACTGCAGCCATGCTCTCACCAACTTGCTGTGGTGTTGGGACTGCAGCTGTGCTTTGAGCTGGCGCTGGGACTGCAGACATGCTCCCAACTTGCTCTGGTGTTGGGACTGCAGCCGTGCCTTGAACTGATTGCGGTGTTGGGACTGCAGCCATGCTCTGCTCTTGTATGGTTGGGACTGCAGCCATGTTCTGCTGCGGTGTTGGGATCTGCTTAGCCAGGCTCTGCCGTGGTGTCGGGACTGCAGCCGTGCTCTGCCGTGGTGTTGGGACTGCAGCCCTGCCCTGAACTGGCTGTGGTGTTGCGACTGTGCAGGGCCCACTGGGCTGACGCGTCTGTGTTGTCGGGCCAGTCTTCACCACTACAGGTCCTGGCGCTGGTGTTGTTGGCGGCTTGGGTTTCACGGCTGGTGCAGGATTTTTTGGGGCCTGGCCCGCTTCCAGATCCACTTTCACACCTTTCGGCAGTGCAGGTGTCAGCACGAAACCTGCGCAATTCATGCACTTGGTGAAGAAAAGAATCCCCCTAAACCCTAAACCTCACGCTCAACCCTCAACCCTCAACCCTCAACCCTCAACCCTAAACCCTAAACCCTAAACCCTAAAAAGCCCTAAATTTAAACCCAAAACCCCTAAACACACGAAACACTGCCCTAAACCCTTACACTGTCTCCTCCTGGAGCCCCAGCGTGGTCAGGACACTTTTCAGAAAATTATCCCACCTACCCGCCCTCCCCCCTCCCCCCCCACCCTCCCACATGCACTTCAGATTTCAGGTTTCGTACCCACATGCAACTGCACAGCCAAGGATCACAGATGCAACTGGGCGCCTCCCGTTCCATCTTCGGTCTTCTCGAGCTTTGGCATCACCAGCTTCAGCTTTCCGGGCATAGAACCTTAATAAAGACCACCGAACTCTGGATATCGATTTTATTTAGACAATTAGAAGACAGGAGCCATGTACATGGTAGATTGCAAGCCAGTCACCTTTGGCAGCTTTGGGCAAGGCAGGCTTACCTAGAGGTGGCGGCGCACTTGTTGTAGGAGCCTTCGCTGGTACATCCACTTTCGCAGGAGGGGTCTTCAATGGAATTTTCCGGCGGATAGCTGGCCCAGTGCCACCTGTATCACCTGACATGATCGATGCATTTTTACAACATATCTGGCTCATGCACCCGAAGAACTGCATGAACTGCATCTAGCAGGCCCGCTTGCTTCAGCGCTTGCTGGATCTCATCCTCGAAAGCATCCTGGCAAGCTCTGGTTTACATAGCAGGTTTAGGGTTGGGGTTTCAAGGAGCTTCTACCAATAAAAGGGGGCGGGTTCTCCGGCACATGTGCGCTTGCAATATTTCAGAGCAAGCACCTTCGAACTCTTGGCACCCTGGTTCGCCTTGCCCATGGCTGATCGAATTTGCCTGCTAACGGCGGATAACGGCGGGTAACGTCCAGAATTGCCCGAGAGCCCCCCCCTAACGGCTGATAACGGCTGGTAACGCCGACCCACCCTGAGCCCACTAACGGCGGCTAACGCCGGATAACGCCCGGAATTGCCCGAGAGGCTACCCCTAACGCCAAATAACGGTCGTTAACGCCGGCTTTTTCCGACTAACGGCGGCTAACGCTGGCTAACGCCCAGAATTCCCCGAGAGGCTACCCCGAACGGCGGATAACGGCGGATAACGCCTGTAGTTTGCTGCAGCCCCATGCCCCTGTCAAACCTAGGATCCGGATCCTGGAGCCTGATCAAGATGCGCAGCCGCACAGGGTTTGGGG
>CAJNDS010000813.1:726939-893720 GCA_905221605.1 Symbiodinium natans
AGAGAGAGAGAGAGAGATTAAAAAAAAAAAAAAAAAAGAGACAGAGAGAGGAGTAGGAGAGTAAACTCTTTCGATCCTCGACACTGATGGGCACAGTGGTAAGGGCAGGCACATTGTTCACTGTGTCCTTACAAATTAGTTGGGAGGTCCCATGCTTCGGCACAGAAAAACCCCAACAGTCGGACCAAACCCCCCCAAAAGACCACAAAACAGGTATCAAAGGCAGGCCTTCAGGTGCACAGGCATACTTGGCTCGGCGGCCCCCTCTTCCACCACACCATCGCTGTCGCAGTCGACCACCTCCACCCTCACATTCAGCATATCCTGCCCGATTTTTTTCAACTTAAGACTTCAAGATGTGCACTGACCAGCACGGTACCACGAGTGATGAGTCCTGCGCATCATCCAGGCCACCCATGGCCATTGCATCCAGTACTGGCGGGCCCTGAAACAGTGGCGTAGCCACAGACAGACAGACAGACAGACACACACACACACACACACCCACGCGCGCACACACACACACACACACGCACGCCTAAACCCTATAAACCCTACACCCCAAACCCTGAACCCTAATATGCCCTAATCCCTAAACCCTAAACCCTAAACCACACAGGCGCACACACACACACACACAAGCGCGCACCCACACTCACACACACACCCACACACACGCACAGACACCCACAGAGACACACACACACACATAAACACACACACACCCACACACACACACACAGACACAAAGAGACTCCGAAGCCCTAAACCCTAAACTAAACCCTAAGCCCTAAACCCTAAACTCTAAACCAGTCTAAACCCTAAACCACACAGGCCCGCGCACACACACACAGAGGCACACACACACACACACACACCCACACACGCACGCACGCATGCACCCACGCACGCACACACACACCCACACATGTGCACACACACACACAACATTGGGGGATTTTTGCAGCTGCCTCTAGATCTTCACATCGAGCAGCTTCAAGCTCTGCCTTGTGCAAGCAATGAGGTATACTATGTGTACATATATATATATATCAATTGCATTGTTCCAGGAGCATAACTTTTGATGTTTCCATTCATTCATGGCCACCTGGTTCGGCGGCGGGAGCCTGGAAAAGAGAACCCGCTTCTTCTTGTTTGCAAACACCAACGTGCCCACGAGCTCATTCTTGCTGGCAAGTCTGTACACCGATGGCACCACGCGCTCTCTTCCATCTGCACACTGGCACGGCAGCGATAAAACCGCTCCAGGAAAGGGCCGCTCGGCCAGCATCATCTCCTCCAACTTCTTCCACATTGACGAGCTGGGTCGAATCGAGGTGACAGCCGGCTGACCCACAAACGAATAGTACCATGTCGCTGTCATTGCTGCGAAGATCAATCTTATCTAGAAGAATCAGAAAGAAATTTGTGAACCAGAAGCCTGACAACATACTGTATAGGCTGATCATCAGTGCGCTGAACATATGCATGTACACCCACTGACGCGCTGTCACTGCAGATCTGATCCACACACAAGGTGCAGATAGAGTATGTAGGCTTTAAGGGTTGTTTTGTGGAACTTTAAACTACAGTTTAGGTTTAGGGTTTAGGGTTTAGGGTTGAGGGTTTAGGGTTGAGGGTTTAGGGTTTAGGACACACACGGACACACATGAAGAAGCGCATGAGCTATAAACTACTGCAAGCTTGCAGGAGCAAAACCACAAAATTCGGTACCTCTGGTGGTACCACCTCGTCTCCGTCGGGTAAATCTAGATCTAGAACATCGAGTTCGTCCTCTGAAATTTCCTCGCAGGGCACAAGCCCAGATGAATGCAGGGGTTCAGTTGCAAGCCTGCTATACATGGATTGTTGAGTAGTCCTCGATTTCTGGCATCGCAACATCGATATCATCGTTATCATTCGGTTCCTGATACGTTTGAGAAATGTCACACAAGGTCTGCACATACTTCCGGCCCACCTGCTGCACTGCATCGTCGCAGCTGGCAACATCGAATTCGATGTCCTGCATCCACAGACTAGACTCGCGCACAAGTCTGCCTTCGAACCCCACAGGCTGGGCCCCTGTACTACCAATAGCCACAAAGAAATTACACGATTACACGCAGAGGTGCAATGACTTGGCCTCACCATCCGATGGGATGAGAATCGTGTCCGAAGAAACCTTGGACAGCACACGCAAACAAGTACAATAAAACAACAAAAACACGCGCACACACACACAAACACACACACACACACACACACACACACACCCACGCACGCACACACACACACACACACACCCATGGACACACACAAACACAGATACAGACACAGACACAGACACACACACACACACACACACGCACACACACACACACACCATGACAATCATGCATCTTAGGCACCGAGCTCGTCTCGTGTGAGTTGGCCGAAAGCGATCTTCTTGTGGCCGGCGGGACTTCCATGTTGTTGACTCTATAGTAGAGGTGCTTCAACAGTGTGATCTTCGGGTTCCTCAGGTGAGACCTCTAAGCATGGCCTGCACAGCCTCAAAAACAAAATCATAAATTACCTAAATCCTACTATAAAACCTAAACCCTTCTACAACCCTACACTCGATCATAAATGCTAATCCCTACACCCAGGACTGGGTCTGCAGCCCAGCCTGGCCCCTGACGTTCTGTAGCAGACATGGCAGAAGTAGGCTGCCATCCATCGCAGCCTCGTTCCATGTATCTCCGCCCAGTCCTGTGCACACATGGGCACACCGACTGCAAAGAAAAACTTAAGCTTTAGGCCGTAGAGTAGCAAAGCACCGACTGCAAGCACACATCAACCCACACCATCCTTCGTGCGGCCTTTGCCGCCTTTGGCCTGCAGCCGGTCCCGTGGCCAAAAATTGTATACACAGCTGATATACAGCACCGCTGCCTGAAGCTGCATTCCCCAGCTTAAATCTTAAGGCAACGAACATGACAGAGCTGTGCATGCACAGCCATTAGAAGCTGAGACAATGACACGGTGCTGTTTGCACGAGACAAGCTGATCTTGCACAGGGAGCATCACACCGCGCAACATGTGCACGATATAACTTTTGAGCATCGCATAGTTGGAATCCAACTGCAGATCTTCCGAGGAAATTCTCGTCCCAAGGATAGCGACGAAAGGCCGATCCTGAATAGCACAGCTCACACATGACAAGGCTAACATGACATTAGAGGGCAAGCTGCTCATGCATTGTAATATTACCGGCTGCTGACCAGCCACATTGTCCTTCTTGATTTCGTCCAGGCGCTGCTCTACTGGGGCACGAAGGGCATTCACAATCTTCATTCCATCATCCTTGGCAGAATGCTTGACTCCCACTGCATCACATATATGCACATTCAAAATCTTATGGTCGACCAAGCTGCACTGATAAAGAAGCGCAAAGGCTTCAGCACCTTCTTACCAGACACCATTTGGCCCGTCGACGGGCACTTCTGCTGCGCATCGATCTGCTTGAACGTGTCAGCAGCCACAGCGTCGGCCATTGCAGCAGCGGATCTAGAGACTTTGGACGACACTCGCTTCAAAGTGGAACCCTGGACGACCTTGCAGATCGAAACACTTTACTGTTACATGGGACCTTTGACTTTAAATACCACTGTCGAAAGCAGACTTGACACAGGCTGTCTCGAGACACATGTTGCATTGCACACATGGTGCACGTGCTACATAAAGCCTGATTGGACATGACACGAAAGTGACGAACCCAATTTGCAGCAACTTCGAGTCCGAGATGGGGTGGGCGGACCTCTGCAGCGCTTCAACCCCTGCTGCAGAACCAGCCATCGGCCAGGCATGGTCACCGAAAGCGCACGCACTTCCAATTGACCCTGCTGGTATATAACCGGGTTCACATCGAGCAAGTACAACATTCTAACCTATAAATTCTACACACTAGCACCACATGTGAATACACGTACAGCTCTGCCACTCGGACGTGTCACATATATGTGCCTTTACGGCAAACATGCTCCTGCACTGCTTGAGTATACACCCTAGCACCACGTGTGAATACAATGTGCAGCTCTGCCACTCGCATGTGTCACACATGTGCGCAAACGTGCTCCTGCGCTGCTTGACGGACAGGTCCGAATACGCACAGCTCTCCCCTAGGCCTGTGATCAATCTCGAGCTCACTTCGGTTCGTTCCATGACACGAAAACATGACCTGGTTCTTGTCGACCTGCAAGCTGTATGCACATCTATGGGTTGTATTGTATCCTGGCACCCCAACGAAGAAATTAAAGCTACATAGCTACATATGAATTGCAACCTTTTGCAGCCCACACACTTGTAAAGCCACCATAATTACACCCTTCACCCTTTAAACGAAGGGTAACAATGTTAGTAGGGTATAATTGTACAGCAGGTTGGGTGGTTTGCTTTGCTAGACCCAAGAGTAGCCTAGGAATCAAAAGGGTGCCCTTTTTGGTTTGATTGGGCATAGAAGGGAACCTAGATCCTGAAAACAAAAAAGGGCCTACTCTGGGTCGTAGTTTCTTCACCAACCCCAACACTCACAAGCGTGCAAGCACGAAACCCCCAAACCCGAAGCCCTGTCACTCAGCGACCCAAGCCTGAATGCCACAGACCATAAACCCCAAGCAACACTTAAGCCCCTTACAAGCCCTGAACCCCCGTAACCCACCCTCAACCCCACAAAAACCCCAAACCCTAAACCCTAAAAACCTGCAGAGAAGGACGCAAACAGGCAGCCAATAGAGCGCCCAACACCCTTTAATTCAGGAACTGGGTTTAGCACTCAGGGTTTAGGGTTCAAGGCCAGTTTCGGGTTCATAGGTTTTGAAGGAAAGCTTGATAAGCCTTCAGGCTTGGTGCACTTAAGAGCTTGCGAATTTCTAGGATCCAGGGCATAGGGTTTACAGGCAAACATTTTCTTCTGGGTTATTAGGGTTTGTAGCCTTCGCAGGCTTCAGGGTGCCTTGAAGCATAATCAGGATCGCTCAGTCTTCCTGTCTCTGAGTAATCAAGTAGAGGAACCTCAGAATGTAGGAGATAAATGGTAACCATTTTTGCCTAATTGCCAAATCAGACCCGATGTACATAGAACCCTTCTTGTGGACAAGAAGAAATCCTGAAGCCTTAAATTGAACACCCTAAAACCCCAACACCCCAAAATAGTAAAATCCCTTATAATGCCGGTAAATTGGACCCAACATTCTCCCCAACCCAAGACAATGATTCTTAAAACTTATATGTGATTGTGTATATTAGATTAGATCAAATTCACAGGCACGCACGAAGGCACACACATACACATGTACACGTGTGCGCGCACACATCCTCACAGCAAAGAAACCACACACACACAAACACCAGCACAGACATGCCGTATTTTATGGTCGGCCCTGCCCCCCCCCCCCCCCGAAAGAGAAAACAAAAATCAAATAACAAAACACATACACACACACACACACATGCACACAGACGCACAGACACAGACACAGACACAGACACAGACACACAACACATACACACATACACACAGCACACGCACAGACACAGACACCCAGACCACAGACAAAGACCACAACACACAGACACACAGACACAGACACACAGACACACAGACACACAGACACACAGACACACAGACACACAGACACACACACACACACACACACACACACACACACACACACACACACACACACACACACACACAACACACACACACACACACACACAAACACACACACACACACACACACACACACACCCCCGCACACACACACACACACACACACACACACACACACACACACACACACACACACACACACACACACACACACACCCGCGCACACACACACACACACACCCACACACGCACACACGCACACACGTGCACACGCGCACACGCGCACACACGCGCACACACGCGCACACACGCGCACACACGCACACACACGCACACACACGCACACACACGCACACACACGCGCACACACGCGCACACACCCACACACACACACACACACACACACACACACACACACACACACACACACACACACACACACACACACACACACCCACACCCACACCCACACGCACACGCGCACGCACACGCACACGCACGCGCACGCGCACGCGCACGCGCACGCCCACGCCCACGCCCACGCCCACGCACACGCACACGCACACGCACACGCACACGCACACGCACACGCACCCACACACACACATGACACACACACACACACACACACACACAAGCTCGCGCTCCCGCTCGGCACAATGTGTGCTCTCTGTGCATTTAGGGCCAAGCATTGCCCATTTACACACACGGACCCTTTGGGTGCTCCCATCCTCGGCACGCCGCCTGTAAACAGACGCAGCCATGCGTTGGCGCTGGCTCCACGTCCTCCCACCAGCGTTCCAAAACTGGTGAGCGAGGCACTTCTTGCTCCAGTAGACGTGCTGGTCCAGAGCGGACGTGTGGGCCGCGATGTCGGCACGGCAGTGCGGGCACACCCTCCTGTCCGGGTCGGAAGTCCCTGTGCCCTCTGGGCGCCCTCGCTCTTCCCGCTCACGGCCCCTTGTCGCACGAACCTCTGCAGGCTCACGGTCTGTCAGCCTTCTCTCACGACTGCGACCGCGATCTCGGTCGCGGTCGTCACGGCCCTCGCGGTGCCGGTCACGGTGCCCGGCCTCTGCGCGCCGGCGGTGGCGGGCCGCGGCTGGCACTGCCAGTGGACGGCTTGCCGTGGGAGGCGGCCCTGTTGGCACCGCCGGCCTTGCGCTGCCTGGCACGGCCCCGGATTTTGCCGAGGCTGCTGGCACCGCGGTGGGCGACTCACTGCTTTCCTCCTCGGAGTCGGAGCTGGAAACCGGACGAGTGCCCATGGCTGCAGTGGGTCCTGGCGCGCAAGGCATACACATATAGGTGAATATGCATATCTATATATATATATATACATATTAAATATCAACTTACATATTCTGTCCTTTAGCCTGCGCGGCTGCTGGGCCGGTCTGGCCTTGGCCTGCGTGGCCGAAGCCTGTGTGGCTGGCCTGCGTGGCCCAACATAGCCCGCGCGGCTGGACTGCAACATAGCCCGTGCGGCTGGCCTGCGTGGCCCAACACAGCCTGTGCGGCTGGCCTGCGTGGCCCAACATATACAGCCGGCCTGCGTGGCCTGACATAGCCCGCGCGGCTGGCCTGCGTGGCCTCAGCCTGCGTGGCTGTGAGACACAGACAGAGAGAGAGAGAGAGAGAGAGAGAGAGAGAGAGAGAGAGTATATATGTCTACTTTCTTGCTCTTGGGTCTGTATAGGGTTAGGGTTATATATATATATATATACATATATATAGGGTTTCGGATGTTAGGGTTGAGGGTTTATATAAGGATTTTGTTTGTGTATGTATGGATATATATATATATATATATATATCTTATGTATGTTAAGTTCATTTTTATTATATATTTAGTACGGCATAACTGTATATATGTGTATATATATACATATATATGTAGACGTATATGCTTGAGGGTTGCTTTAAGAGATCCCTAAACCCTCAACCCTAACCCTAAACCCTATACCCTAAACCCTATAGACCCTAAACCGTAAATTATAAAGCCTATATATAAGCCCTATATAAACCCACCCTATATCTTCCCAGCGTTCAGGCCTCAAGTGTCACCAGCAGTTCTCCAGAGGGGGCCGAGGTTGCTGCGAGCAGAAACGGCTCCGGCGGGCTACATATATCGGGCAACGTGCGCAGACAATGCAAAGAGACAGAAGCATGCAGAACAGAGGCTGCACAAATCTCACATTTTCTAGCAGCGGTATTTTTACCCCAGAGACTCCCAAAGCGAGTCTCTGCGCAGACCATGCGCCTGCATGTTTATGCAGGTCTCAACCCCACAGACATATGGAGGTTTCCGAAAGGGGTGCCTTTTCCGGGTCTCTGTCGCAGGAGATCCTATAAAGTGTTTGGGGTGCCACATTTTCGTAAACCCCCACATTGCCACACGGCGTGCTCTCACTTGCCCACACTATACCCTCGCTTACGCCAGCAACTGTCGGAACATCCCGGTCGATGCCGGCACCTCGTGCAGCCGTCACAGTACTGAAACAGCAGAGTCTTCGTCAGTCCCTGACGGACCCTGGATCGCTGCTCCTCTTTCGAGTTTATGCCCCATGTCTTAGACTTGGCCTTCGCGGTCTGCAGGGAAAGGAGCTGCCGCTGGCCTGGCCTTCAGGCTCTTGCTTTTCTTCATGGTCTTGGTCTTGCCATTGTCTCTCACCCTCTCTTTCAAACCAGCCTTCGCCCGCAAAGCAGACTCCAACTTGTCAACATGCTGCGCCCCAGTCACCTCGCTGGCTGCGCCCTGCTCTGGCTCGGCCGCAGGAAGCTGCCGGGAGGCATCGTCTACAGTCTGCCTGGAGGTGTCCGCTGCTGACTCCCCATCACGCAGAGCCGGCAAGGCTGGGCACGCAGCGGAAGCTGGCCCCTGCAGGGCAGCCTGCGACTGGGAGAAAGCCAGGCCAGTAAGCTGCGCAGGTCCAGCTTGCTGCGTGTTCTGCGGGGATGTCGCTGACGGCCCCGGGCCGAAGACCTGCAGGTTACGCAGGAGCCCCCCCGTTTCCGTCTTCTTGCTTTGGCGGCCCAAGCTGAGCCCTTGGCCACTCAGCATGCGCAACAAGTTGGCCACACCAGATGTCTGCAATGTTTGGGCCTCCGCGGCTACAGTCGTGTGTGTGTTCCTCAAAGGAACGCGGGCAGCGGTCGCAAATAACAGAGCCTCTGCAAAGGGCCGCTCCGCTGCCGGCGCTGCCTCGCCGTCGGCAGCCGCGGCGGCAACGATGGCGCCAGGCAGTTGCTGCCAAGTGTCAGGCAAGGCTCCGGAATGCGCTTGCCGCACCGCTTCTTCACCACCTGCCACATCTGCTTCACGGTCTGCAAAATGCAATGCATGTGGTATGCATCCGTCTCGCCTTCAAGCAAGGAGGCAATGGCGGTAAGCCAGCCAAATGTCTGTTCGCTTGGCAGTCGGAGACCCAAGTTGAAGGCGTACTCGCTCAAAGCTTCTGAGCGTTGCCTGGCGGAGGACATGCTCGCAAGGGCACGCCACAGGCCGGACGTCAGGAAGCGGTCGATGTGGCTGAAGTCCTGCTGGGGCCTGCGCCGTGATGGTGCATCAGCCAGCGCAGCCAGGATGCTGTCCCGCTCTGCAGCAGAAAACCCCATGGAGACCCTGGACATCTCCGCATTCAGACCGCCCTTCTCTTCTGCGGTCAAGGGCAACGAAGGCAAAAGGGTAAGAAGAGACTGCAAGTGCTGCTGGCGCAAAGCCGGTGTCTGCATACCCTGAAGCATGCCTGCCATTGCTTGCACAGCTTCTCGAGCCATGGCGCCGTGGTCCAGGCAAAGTGGAGGCTCACTGTGTAAAGAAACTGAGCCAGATGCTTCTCAAGGAAACGCGGCGTTCTGCAGGTATATATATTATTGTATGTATACAGGGTCAACCAACACACAAAGAACACTTGCACTTTTAGCCGACGCATTCTTTACGGTGGCTCGCTCTCTGGCTCTGGCTCTGGTACACACAGCAAAGGTGATCGGTACCCATGCTCAGAGCTGCTGTCGCTGGAGGAGCTGCCGTCGTTGCTGCTGCTGTACAAGTAGTCAGCAGGGAGGAGCCGCGACTCCAGATGTACGGAATCATCTGCCAGCAAGCCCAACAGTCTGCCCACAGCAGAATTGGTATTCTGAACAGAAGCCCATTCGCGAAGGCCTAGGCAGCTGATGATTCGCCCCAGCAGAGTCGGCCGCATGAAGGTGTCTTCCTCAGCCGGGCGACTGCGTGGCGTGAAAATCCAATGCCTCGCAAAGGAGATGAGCTGCAAGCGCCGTCGCTCCACCCTTTCGTGGTGCGATCTCCGTATTGCGTTCATTACCCCAAGTGACACTTCAGCTTGAACACAGACAGCAGCAAATGGCACCAAGACGTGCGACTGAAGCTTCTCTTTGAGAACACTTCCTTTACTGACTTCAGACGACAACGCCAACCGTCCTCGCTATACCCACACTCAGCGCACATGGACGGTCATGATTGCAGCGCTATATCACGGCTTCCAGGCCAACACTGCCTTCTGCAGAAGCAAAAATAACGCGAACCCGTAACTAGACCCTAACTTGACTCTAACTAAACCCTAACTAACTTGTAACTTTCCGGGCACACTTACATAACTCACCCAAAACCCCAGTAACTAAGGGTATAAGTAGTAGAGAAGTTAGGGGTGAACTTTGGGTGAAGTTATCGGGGTTATAGCATGGGTTGCCCGACTTATAACCAGGGTTATAACCTGCCTAACTGAATCGTCTTATCCAGTAGGGTTTAGGGTTTCCGGTTTAGGGTTTAGGGTTTAGGGTTAGGGCGTAAGAAGCCCCAGAGCCGCTTGGTGCATCGTGGTCAGAGGCATGTCATCACTGCAGCCAGTGCAGCTCGGGCGGACGGCGTGTCCCCACGCGCCCTTGCCTCAGTGCGCGTTCAGCGCGGACTCTGCGCAAGTGAGTGGGTTCGGATGTGCGCGAATTCCAGGCCCCTAAACCCTAAGCCCTGAGCCCTAAACCTTCTAAACCCTAAACCCTAAACCCTAAACCCTGAACCCTGAACCCTAAACCCTAAACCCTAAACCCGCGTTCGCAGGTCTTGGCTGACATCTTCTGCGGTGTCGGCCTCTTTGCCCTCAGTGCGGCAAGCCGCTTCGAGCGCGTGATCGGCGTGGAGGCGCGGGCCGCCGCGACCGGAACAATTGCGGTTTTTGCCTTAAAAAATGGGTTTAGGGTTTAGGGTTTAGGGTTTAGGGTTTAGGGTTTAGGGTTTAGGGGTACCCCGAAAGCACCCCAAAATACTATAATCCTGAACCCCCACTGAGATAACCCTTATGATCGGAAGCCCGCACTTGGGTGAAGGCTTTAATCTGTTTAAGGTAAAGGCTCGTGATACGAGCAGCTAGGATTTCGATCCGTGGGGCTTGTTAGGGTGCTTTAGATTCGGGCTTAGGGTTTATAAGGGTTTAGGGTTTAGGGTTTAGGGTTTAGGGTTTAGGGTTTAGGGTTTGGGGTTTCGGTTGTCCACCTTATTCAGGGCCCCGGAAGGGGAAACTACTTGGAGGTTCAGGGTACTTACTACTACCCAATTAGAAGTGGAGTTTCAACCCACTTATAAGCGCCTGAAGTACCCCAAGAGGGTTATAATGGGGTTACAAGTGCAGTTATGATGGGGTTACCAAGTACCATGACCCTGTAGAGAACTACCCGGACACGGGCCATAGATTGCCGTGGTGTTTGGGTGTACTAAAACGTACGTTTTACCTCGCTTTTCGCAGGATTCCTAGAAGAGGAGGTTTAACAGGCAGTAACAAACTACTTCGATTTATGCTCAATTTGGGGCTTTGGGGTTAATTGACATCGTACTTCAGCCAAAGGCATGGACGCTTGTGACAGCTTTTCTTGTTCCACATCCTTGCGCAGTATGTTGTACAACGAGGCGAAAACGCGGTAAATACCAGTGTTTTGTGCATGGGCGCAATATGACGTTCTTATCCCCCCTTGGCCCTTGGCCCCCCCCCCCCCCCCAAAGCCGAACAACAGGAAAAGCGCAGGAAACATCGGAAAATGCAGGAAACACTGCGGCAATAATCTACGGCCCGTGTTCCAACTACCCATGTGGCGTCGATACGTTTCCACGACACTCGGAGTCCGCCAGCAGCCCAGGTGGATGCCACTGCAGTTCGCCTGGCGCGTGCCAAGCCCAGTTCATGAACCCTAAACCCTAAGCCCTAAACCCTAAGCCCTAAACCCTAAACCCCTAAACCCTAAACCCCTAAACCCCCTAAACCCTCATGTTGACAGCGGAGAGCTTTGATTGGTGCCGCAACGTGGTTGTCGTCCCAGCCCTCAAGGGTCAAGAGGAAACGGAGAAGGTAATGCCATCCCGCGCAGTGACGTTGTTCAACGACTGGTGGCGCAACGGCGGCCTCCGAGTGTCTTGCGTGAAGAAGCAAGGCAATCCCGGCATTGTTCCAGTGGAGGAGACCTGGACATGGCCAGCGCAGGGGTATCTTTTTCCTGCGACCCGTAAAGACTCCAAATTGAAGAGGAGAACCAAGGACTTAGGGACTTTCAAAGAGAGCTCCTCTTCGGATGTTCTTTAGCAGTGTACCTTTAAAATTTAGACCCTAGACCCTGAGTTGTCCTGACTGCAGGATGGAAGCCCTAGCTCCGCATGCACCCTAAGCCCTCGCAACCTCCTGCAAACCCCCAAGGGTTTAGGGTTTATGCGAAAGCTCAGAGGCTGTTTCGGGGGTCCTACTGGGCTCAGGGTAGGACACTCCTTTTTCTCTTCGCTTGAAGCCTCAAAAGGGCTGCGGTTGCGCAGTGGGTTTCTATACAGCGTAGGGGTAGCCTTTAGCTCAAGCCCTCGGAGTGTTGGGTAATTAAGCTACTTACCGTAGATAAATCGCACCCCCCTCCAACCTCAGAGGGTTGTGCATTGTTTTGGATTTGCTGGTCATCCTGACCAGCGGTGGTGCCCGCTTGGCGGGACTACCGCTCAGGGATCTCGCGAGATGTGTCTCAAACTGCAGTGATTGCACATCGGAATCGCTCTTTGCCATCCTTGGAGTTCAGGGCAATTCTGAAAGATATGTGCCCTTAGATTCGTCCCTGTCACCCATACCCGAGGTTCGTTCTCGAGCCTGAGGTGTCCAGGAAAGTTTTCCAGGCAGTAGGCACAGAACTGTTCGACCACGATGTCTTGCTGCTGGGTTGAACTTAGCCCAGAGCAGTTACGGAATACATGCGCTGTCCTTCGGCAAGGCGCATAGTAGATCTCCCCTGGTTCTCTCCGGGGTACCTGTGGTCTAGTTCTTCGACGTGCTCGTCGCTGCTGATCTCCCTGTGCGGGTTGCGGTGGTACGGCAGAAGCTGCTGCCTGTTGGCCCACCTCTGGAGGTTCTGGCTCAGGAGCTGGGGGTCGCAGGTCCCGAGGCGGAGGTGCCCGCACTCCCTCTCGGAACAAGTCCTCGAGTGGAGGTGGCGCGTTTTCCGCGGCCTGCGTTGGAGCTTCGTCCTCCGACGCTTCCGGTTCCGGCTCTTCTTCATGTTGCCGGTGTCGGTTCACCCTCCTGTATATAGCCAGAGTTCCCCTCACAGTGCTCTTCACCATGTGGTAGAGCAAAACAAACCATCCCAGGAGTCCCAGCCACAAAATGGCATCCAGCACCAGCTCTAGGAGTTCTTTCTCCCTTGGCTGGGCCTTCACTCCTAAGATCTGTGAAGCCATAGTGATACCCGCGATTGCGAGCGTAGGCTTGAACGGAAACACGGGTTTCCAGCTCGTAGGCGGATTCACCCGCACAAACTTCACCGTGTGTTTCTCCTGGGCGGTGGCGCCCGCAACATGTTTGGGGTCCACCATGCCCAACGAAGGTAAAGCTTGTAGCACTTCGTTTTCGGACTTTGGGTGCCTGGTGAGAAAATTCGCCGGATTCTCAGTTCCTTTGACTTTTCGCAACAGCGCTTTCCCGGCCTGCACTGCCCCTTGGACGTAGAATTCGCTCACGTCCAGATGGCGTAGCTTGGTTCCTGGCCCTATGCGTTTTGCGGCTGTGATGCCAGTGGAGCTGTCTGACCACAGGCGTGGGATTTCCACCTCCAGCCCAAAATCCATGGTCGCCAGTTCGTGTACGAAGATGGCCTCGCGACAGGCCCGGCTGATGCCTCTTAACTCAGCGTCAGGGCTGCTGGTGGCAGGCAATCCCGGCTGGGTCTGCGTGGATGTGGCGACAATTGCTCCTCCCAGAACCACCACATGACAATCTGTGGATCGCCGGGTTTCAACACATCCTCCCCAATCGCTGTCGCTGAAGACGTCGAGCGTCATGGGCCCTTCGTACGCGCTTGGGTCGAGTGCAGTGACTCGAACAAGGTCGGGCGCTTGTTGCAGGTATTTTCCCAGCAGTCGTGCTTGTTGCATGTCGCACTGTCTGGGTTCGGCCATATGCCTCGCCAACTCTTTCACCGCATACTGAATGTCACGTCTGTCGGCCGAGAGGTAAATTCCGGACCCCACAGCGGATCGGTATTTGGCGGCATCCCCCGCACTCAACGGCGTCACGTCCGAGAGATCGGGTTTGCGAGAAGGCACTGGAGACTTCTCTCCGGGCTTCAGACCGAGTGCTTCGATGATGTTTCGAGCATGCTTTGCGTCCGGGGCTGTTAGGATGCAGCCCTCTAAGCGTGTTTTGGTTTTTCCCAAAACTTCTACCGATACACCTTCGGCCTCAAGAGGACCGGTGGTGATTTCACAGTGGCTGCACATATCCTCGTCCAGGAAGGTGTTCAGCAGGGCGGCGTTCCCCGCACATCTTCCGTCATCGATGTGATGGACCACTATGATACCTGTCTTCATGCATCTGTAGATGCATGGATCTTTTACCCCTCTTTTGAAAGCATACCGGCCGGTCTGTGACAATTTGTGGCATAACAGCTCTTCCAGCTCGTCTCGATAGACGGAGCCAGCTGTTCTTCGACCATACAAATTTCCATCGAGCCTGAACAGCATGTCAGCAAATTGTCCTCTGAGCTTGGACTGCTCAGACGGCGGTTGCTCCCGCACCCACTGGTCGAAAATGGGCTTCCACTCGGCTGGCGGTCGCATGTAGACCCAGTTTTCGTTCTGCGCCCCTCGGTCCTTGCCGATCAGGAAAGCAGCAACGATGTCGAAGGTTCTCATGGTGCAGCCTCTTTGCAGAGCCGTTATTTCGAGCAGTGCGTGTGCTTCAGGAGTAGGGGTAGGAACAAAGACACGCATGTCCTGCTCCATTTCTGGGGTATAGGATCGTCGTGTGTCGGCGCAGGTAAACCTGCTTTTGCACACGCCGTCTTTCACCTTGTCCACCCACTTGTAGTGAAAGGTCTGGGCGTCTGCCGGCTTGTCCCATCGCATCACCGGTGTGAAGGCGTTCAGCCGCCAGAGCTTCCAAAGTTGCTCTTCGCGTGCTTTCTGGATCTGCTGTGGGTCGGGCACGGAATCGAGATATTCCATCACCGTGGCGAGCCTCTGCTGCGCTACAGCGGGGTCGTCCGCATTGGCCCATTCCTCCACCTTTTTCCACAGATCTTGCACCTGTAGTTTGCCTACACGTTGGGACTTCTTGGCTTCGGCTTTGGGTTGCTTTGTTGGCCTGGTCTCTTCCGCAGGTGGCGCTGCGCCTGAACGCTTGGTCGCCAGCCCCCCTTCGCCCAGCCCCGTGGGATAAGCCATCCCTGCTGGTGCTCTAGGTGATCCGGCGGCGGCTCCCGCGCTTTCTGCGGATGGGCCATCCGACGTTGTGGGACTCGATGGCGCTGCATTTCGAATAGCTTCAGCCTCAGCGGTTTCTTCAGGTGAGACGAGAACTCCCGCGCCGGTATCGCCATCGAAAACGTCCATGTCTTCGCGTGGTTCGAGGCTTTCCGCGGCTGCGGCGCCTTCAACGTCCAACGCGTCTTTGTCCATTCTTTCTTCGGGTCCATCGTGGGCCATTGAGGGGATTTGCGTTGCGCCCTCTTGCTCCACGTGGTCGCCTTCGGTTTCGGCTTGCATGAGTGGCGGTGCTGGCAGCACCAGAGGTTCTGCCTGCAGGGCGGGTGCTTGCCGCAACGTCCTTCCTTGTCGAAGTGCCCATGGCACGCCAGCTACGGTCCCCATCAGGGTTCTGTTGGCTTGCGCGTCTGGTGGTAAACGGCGGACAGACCGCACACTCAATGCCCCAGCCTCCGTGAGTATAATGTTGGTGTTGTCGCGCTCTAGACGACCAACCCATATCCCACGTATCCAACGGCGTTGCGCCTTGGTGCCTGGTTTCGGAAGTTTTGCCATGACTGTTTCCCCAAATTTGCATATGGGGCTCAAGTATTCTACCCCATTGACTATCTTGTACGCGGTCATTTTGTCGGCGGTTCTCACTTGAAACCTCGCCGCAGACCAAGCGACGTACTTGACTAGCCAGGGAAACACCACATGATTGACGTCAACCATGCAGTTGGGGTACCGATTCTGGAGGTCCATGAGCCATGTGCGTACCAAACCTGCGAGTTGGTGGTGTTCGCCTTCAACGGCGCCCTGGCTCTGGTGCGAGTACGGCGGTGACTCCCGCACTCGAACCTTGTGTGCCCCCATCCGGTTTCTTACAGCCACAGCAACGTTTCTCAACGCTCCTTCTTGGTCAATTTGCAGGATCACTCTTTTGTGTCCCAAATTGTTCAGGTAGAGCTCTATTGCGTCCAACACAAATGGTCCGCGCTCCTGACCTTTTCTAGGCACCTGCGCGCTGCACGGCCAGCCGGTGTCGCGGTCAACCAGCGTCAGTACCGTGACGAGAACAGACTCGTTCTCCGGCGCGAGCCTTTGCTGCGCCCCTCGCGAGTAGAAGGTGTAGTCCATTTGGACCGTCGCTTCCAATGCGCCTTCTCCCGCGTCTTTCTTTCGGCGGTGGTGCCCGCCTCGCCCGGCCCCCTGCACGCATTCCGGACACCAGCTCTGGAATGGCAGGTGAGTGAGTCTATGGCGCTCTTTCTCTTCGGCCGTGGGCTCGCGTGGCACGCTTTCCTCGTTCGGCTCGGGATCCGCTGGCGGGGCTACCGCTTCAAGGTCCTGGCGTTCTTCGCCCTCACCCTCATTGGCTTCGGCAGCTGCTGCCTCGGCCCGCGCGGCTTCTGCCTCCCGCTGTTCTTCAGCGATAGCGAATTCCTCGACCGCTTGAGCTTCCAGGTCGTCGGGAAAATCCTCAACGGCCGCTATGGTCACGTGCTTGCTGGGTTTGGCCATTTCAGCGTAAGGTAGCAGGAATTGCTTCCCACTTCGGACGAAATCGGCTCGTGAGCCGTCAGCCCACTCAATGTGCGAGCCTGACGCGTGGAACACAACCCGCGCTCCAGCATCCACCGCTCGGTTCACAGACAGAATGTCATCCGTGATACCTTCAACCACTTGAAACGTGGTTCGTGCATTCTGGCGGTGGTCCCCGCCTAGTCGCAGCACAGGTTCCGTGGCGCCTAGGGTGTTGAGCGGCGTGTCGTCCACACTGTACAGAGCCATTTGTCCTTTCGGGTCAAGTTTACTGGAAAAGGTTCCCGGGCGGCAAACGGAAACAGCGGCACCGGTATCCACCAGGAGGTGTCCTTGGCGGGGGTCGTTGTTCCGCACAGCCAGCACTCGCATGGGCTCATCCGAGATGTGTCTCACACCAGGTTTTGCCGTAGTCGCGGCGCTGCCCGCCTGGGAAGCGGAGGGACCCGCTGAGAGCTGTGACGAAGTGTCGTCAGCAACAGCGTTTACTCCGCCCTTCGGCGTTCCTTTGCCTTTTCCTTTCACATTGTACCAGCAGTCTTTCACTGTGTGCCCAGTTCGCCAGCATATGGGGCACTTCTCCTTTTCTTTCTGCTGGTTTCTTTCGTCTTGGCCCTTTCCACCCTTCTCGGGTTTGTTCCCCCCTTTGGGGTCTTTGTCTTTTCCTTTGCCCTTCTTTTCTTTTCCTTTCCCCTTATCGCCTTTGGCATCGCCGACTTTGCCAATATCCATGGCATCGGGATCGTGAGCTGCTCGGCGGCTTGACTGAGCATAACCACCGGACGGTGTCCACACCCTCTTTGCTTGCAGGTATGAGACTACCACAGCCCGAACCTCATCGTACGATCCTAGCGACGAAGCATGCATTGCCAAGTGCTGCTTCAGGGCCTGGGGCGATTCGACCATAAGTAGCGCTCGCTTGTCTTCATCTGAGATGGCCTTTTCGGCTCCAAACTCGGATTCATACTTCGCGAGATCCAGCTCCCATTCTTGAAGAGCTGCACTAAAGTCGCCCTCTTTGTTTGGAAACTTCGGCGAAAGCAGGGCTCGTCTCCAAATGAGACCTCTGTTGGCCTGTTCGGGATGAAACTCTCGCCATAGCATTCGCCACAGGACGAATCCATTTTGGTTTCTCGTGCCCCTTGCAATCTTCAATGCAGCTGGGCATTCAGCGATGAGCGATACCAGCATCCCAAACAGTTTGACTGAGAGAGCTCGGTATTCGTCGCTCTCTTCGGTCGGTGTGTTGTCACTTTGACTCTTTCTGGCTTCCTCTAAGTGCACTGGAAAACTTTCGTCCACGAGTGCAGCAAAGGTTTCAACTTGCCACACAAACCTTTCCCAATCTTCTACTCCCTTTAAGGGTTTGGGGGGTTTAATGGCTTGTTTAAGTAAGTCTACCCCTTTCAGCGGTGCTGCTAAACCTAACAGTCCTTGGGGTGAAACGCTACCTACCGCTGCGGCCGCCGCTGCTCTGCTGGCTGCGGTGCCACCCGCGGCGGTGCTACCCGCCTGTTGGAGTTCCAGGAGCTGTTGCTCCAACAGTTGGGTGCGATGCTGGCTTTGAGCCAGCTGCTCTTGCAACCCACGGTGGGCCTCCTCTGCCCTTCGGAGGGCTTCAGTGAGTCCCGTGAGCTGCCTGCTCACCTCTTCAGCGGTGAGCTGTGTCGTCCCCGCCATCGCCATCTTCGGAGAGGCGTGGGCTTGGGATCGTGCTCCCAGCTAGGGAGTCTGCTGTTTCCTGGACTTCCACCCAGGAGCTTTGTACCGCAGCTTCGGCTGCGGCGGGGCTGCCCGCTTCCGGGCTGGGTTCCGCAGCTTCTGCTGCGGCGGTGCTACCCGCTCCTGGAGTGTCCGAGGGGCTATAGTCAACCTCCTCTTTCACTGAGATCCAGGAGTCTCGGAGCTCAGACGCAGCTTTAGCTGCCGCACTTGCGAGGGGTTCCTCGTTCGGATCCTCGCTCTTCACCCCTGCAGATGGTGCGTGGGGTCCTTCCGGTTCGCCCGGATCCCCTTCGAGCTTGATGGCCCGAATTCTTTCTGCGGCTGCACTTGCTGCCGCTTCAGTCTGCACGGGCAGACTCCCAGACTCGTAGTCGATGGTGCTGACTGACGAGCTGGAGGAGGATTCTGACCCTCCGCGGGGCTACCCGCTGGCTCGGCTGCTGCCGGCGCTGGGGTGAGAACGACTGGCTCACCTGGCTCAGTCGAGGTCTCCGCCTCCTGAGGCGGTTCTACCCGCGCGACTTTTGCTGACGAGCTGGCTGCTCGTCGCTCTTGTCCGCGCTGGATACGTTCCTCAACCTTTTCAGGTGAGCGTTTTCCCTGCTGATTCTTGCGCTTCCAGCGTTGGTTGCTCTCGTCCCACACCCACTCGGGCGGGGGACGTTCCCACCAGGGCTTTCCCCTTGGTTTGGCGGGTCTACCCGCACTGGAAGCTGCAGGTTCGCTGCGATGCCGCGGACTGCGACTACGCGGAGGTGCACTGGGTTCAGGCACCGGGTGTGCCTCCACCCACGAATGCACACCTGACCAGCCGGCCCAGGGGTCCTCGGCTTGGCCTGTGTTTTCGGTCCAGCTTTCTTGCTGCCAGACCTCTTGCTGCCAGTCCCAGTGCTGGTCAGCTTCGGCTTGGTGGTTGTCCCACCAGGAACCAGACTGGTCCCGATTCCAACCCCAGTCGTGCCAGTCCCTGTCGGACGTGGCTGCAAGACTAGGGCGGATCTACCCGCACAAAGCTGGGCAAATCCAGAGGTGAAGACCGGCCCGGTTGGCTCGGCCTGTGGTCCTGGTTTGTCGGCCCAGGTGCCGAAGGTTAGACCTCTAGGCGGGTCTACCCGCACTAAGCTTCAAAGCCTAGTGCTTCTTTCCCCGGGTTTCTGGTCCCCGGTGACCGTTGCTTGCACCTGCAGGGCGGTGCTACCCGCAGACAGCAAAGGCAGGTCCTCCAGACCTGCGGGGCTGCCCGCTCGGAGATGCTGGCCCTGGGCTCAGCAGAGCTCCGCTACCATGCGAAAGCTCAGAGAAAAAGGAGTGTCCTACCCTGAGCCCAGTAGGACCCCGAAACAGCCTCTGAGCTTTCGCAGTTTAGGGTTTAGGGTTTAGGGTTTAGGGTTTAGGCTTTAGGGTTTAGGGTTTAGGGTTTAGGGTTTAGGGTCTGCATCCCTATGCCCCATATACCTACTCCTTCTTAGTAGGTAATCAGGGAGTTGGTGTCGAATTCCTTAAAGGGGAAGGGGAAAATTGCCTGATTCCCTACTAAGAACCAGTAGGACAAACAGCCCCAGAAGCCCCAGGAAGCCTATAAAGCCGAAGGCCTGTTATGAGGGTTTAGGGTTTACGGGGTTTACATAGGGGTTTAGGGTCAGCCCTGACACACTGGGACAAATCACCCTCGTCAGGGCAGCACTAAACCCTTGACCACATAGCCAGATCATGGCCTAGCTCATGCTCAAGGCCTAAGCCCTATGAACTCAAGGAGCCCGTATGAAACTCGGGGTTTAGGGTTTAGGGTTTAGGGTTTACTACAAACCCAAGACCCAAAACTCTATGAACCCTGTGAACCTCTTGAACTAAAACCTATTGAGCCCACTGAACCCCTTAAACCCCCTGAACCCCCTAAACCCTCAAACCCCCCTCCCACACCCCCTGAACCCCACACCCCGAAACACTAAGCCCCTAAACCCCTGAAACCCTCGAAAGCAATAAGCCCGAAGCCCTAAACCCTATACCCCTTACATCCCTAAACCTCCTAAACCCCCGAAACACCCCTAAACCCTCAACCCTAAACTCCTTAAACCCACCTAAACCCCCTGGACACCCTTAAACCCTAAACCCTAAACTCCTTAAACCCCCCTAAACCCCCTGGACACCCTTAAACACTTAAACCCTCTTAAACCCTCTTAAACCCTCTTAAACCTTCTTAAACCCTCTTAAGCCCTCTTAAACCCTCTTAAACCCTCTTAAACCTTCTTAAACCCTCTTAAACCCTCTTAAACCTTCTTAAACCCATCTTAAACCCTCTTAAACCCTCTTAAACCCTCTTGAACCCTCTTGAACCATCTTAAACCATCTTAAACCCTTAAACCCTTCAACCCTTAAACCCTTAAACCCCCCCAAGCAAGCCCTAGGCCGCAACGCCGCGGCGCGCGGCTCGCAGGCTGAGTTCCTGGCTCTTGAGGCCGCCCCCGGCCTCATGTGGGGGCCCTAGTATAGGGTTTCGGGTTTAGGATTTAGGGTTGAGGGTTTAGGGTTTTGGGTGTAGGGTTTAGGGTTTAGGGCCCTAGTTGGAATAATTACAAATCGTTTTCCCTTATGGCCACTTTAGAATTCTTAATCACCCTGCAAACCCTATTCGAATTATAATATTAAGGCCCCTAGATTACACAATTAAGGGTTATCTGGGTTTAGGGTTTAGGGTTTGGGTCTAGGGTTTAGGGTTTGGGGTTTGGGGTTTAGGGTTTAGGGTTTAGGGTTTAGGGTTTAGGGTTTGGGGTTTGGGGTTTAGGGTTAGATGCAAGGGCCTTGGGGTTGCCAGGTTGACAAGGGTTAAAAAGGGGAACGTCGCTTCTGAGGGTTCTAAGGGTCAGGGTTTAGGGTTTAGGGTTTAGGGTTTAGGGTTTACGGTTTAGGGTTTAGGGTTTAGGGTTTAGGGTTTAGGGTTTAGGGTTTAGGGTTTAGGGCTCCAAGGACTCTGAGTTTAAGGCTTTTGGGGGCCCAAAGGCCTTGTTGTAAATGGTTCTTGGGACTTGTTTGATCTTCAGGGATAGGGTTCAGGGTTTCAGGATGTCAGGCGTTTCAGGGTTTATGGTTTGGGGGTCATAGGGTTTAGGGTGTAGGGCTTCAGGCTTTCAAGGTTTTGGGTTGGGATCGAGTGGCCCTTAGGGTCAAGGGTTTCGGGTTTAGGGTTGGGGCCTTTCGTAGAGGTCTTATGGTGGCTATTTGGGTTTCGTGTTGCAACCCTAAACCCTGAAACTTAGCCAACGATTGAACCATAATCTTTTTGGGGGGCCTCCTTATTGTGAAGTGAAACCTTCTCAATTCCTTGCTTATTGAAGCTGGAGAAGGAACTAAACAGTTCCTTGCTTATTGAAGCTGGAGAAGGAACTAAACAGGTCGCTAAGCCCTCAACAACTCTAAACCCTAAACCACTGTAAACCCGAAACCCTAAACTCCAAACCCTACACCCAAGAACCCGAAGCCTTAAATCCCAAACCCTAAACCCTAGACCCTAGACCCTAGACCCTAAACCCTAAACCCTAACCCTAACCCTAAACCCTAAACCCTAAACCCTAAACCCAGTTCCTAGTTCAGCCTCCCAGGCAGGTGGCTGCTTCCGTGGAACCGGAGGTTGCTGCCAGGGCCCGAACCTGACAGCTGCGCACTTTGCCATCGAATTTGGAAGCTTAAGAGCAACACGCTCAATCACATTTGATCCTTCGAGTCTGACATAACTTTTTTTCGGATGATATCAATCCTGAATCGTGGGCTGGGGCCCGATTCAAATCTGAATCTGCCCTGAGATTGCAGGTTGAAGAATGGAGGCTCCCTGAAAAAAACTTCCGAAGAAATCTTCAAAAACCCTTAACCCTCATCCTAAACCTTAATTCTCAGCCTTCAGCCCGGAACCCGATTCTGACTCGAGTCGGCCGCGGAATTTCTGCCATATTCACGGGTACGAGTATTCTGCGCCAGCCCTCACTCCCAACCCTCAACGAACCCGAAACCTTAAACCTAACCCCACCCCCCCGAGCACTTGAAATACCTAACTTACATGAAACCCAAAATTCGGTAGATAAATTGGGGGGGGGGTATCTCTCTCTCACATATATATATATGTGTACTATATATATATGTATATATATATATATATATGATGTCCAGGAACTTCGTGGCATCGGGTGTTGATTAGGTTAGGGTTTATAGGGTTTATAGGGTTTATAGGGTTTATAGGGTTTGTAGGGTTTGTAGGGTTTGTAGGGTTTTTATGGTTTAGGGTTTAGGGCTACACTCTAAACCCTAAACCCCATACCTGATTCCAGGATCTATTTCTTGAGGCCATTTGCCCCGGTCAGGTTTCAAGGCGCCCTAAGTAGGATTCATGGCTGAGGTAGCAAGGAAGGGCCCAAAGGCCTTCAGGGTTCAGGGTTTAGGGGGGCAACTGTAATTATAACTGGCGTAGCCTTGTTTTGGATCGTGTACGACCCTACTTCTCAAAAAATAGACTGAAGCTTTTCTTTTGTTGGGGAGGGCGGGCGGAGGTATGGAGGACCATATCTCTGTCGGGAGTCTATAAGGTGGGGGGACCCGACATACCCTAAAGCCTAAACCCTGCACCCCAAATCCTAAGACCTAAACCAGAAACCAGGGAGCCTACTTCCCTTATCCTAAACCCTAAATCCTAAACCCTAAAACCTAAACCCTAAAACCCTAAATCCTAAAGCCTAAACCCTAAAGCCTAAACCCTAAACCCTAAACCCTAAAACCCTAAAGACAAAATCGGCACCTGGACCATCCTAAGGTGGCTATCCTCGATCCACCGCGTCAGGGGCTGACCCCCGAGGTGGCGATTCTTTGCCGATTTTTGGTGCCCCTAAATGGGTTTTTTTGGTTTAGGGTTTAGGGTTTAGGGTTTAGGGTTTAGGGTTTAGGGTTTAGGGTTTAGGGTTTAGGGTTTAGGGTTTAGGGTTTAGGGTTTAGGGTTTAGTTCTATAGGTCAAGCAGTTTTGGACTCTTTGAGTCGGCCATAGGACATGGGAAACTGCCAGATCTTCAGGCAGTTGGGGCAGAGGCGTCTGAGACCTTCGACTGAAGGGCTCCGGGCCGTCTACTTGGAGGTTCAGGGTGCTTATAACCCCAATGATAAGTGCAGTAAGCCCTAAACCCTAAACCCTAAACCCCAAACCCCAAGCCCACTTATTAGAAGCCCCTGAGGTGCCCTAGTAGGGTTATAATTGGGGTATAAGTACAGGTATGATTGGGGTACTAAGCTTTAGGGTTTAGGGTTTAGGGTTTTAGGGTTTAGGGTTTTAGGGTTTTAGGGTTTAGGGTTTAGGGTTTAGGGTTTAGGGCGAAACCTCCAAGTAAGCTTCTTCCGCTTCTTGCCAGAAGCTTCTCGGATATCTTCGGGTGCCCGGCCGCCCAGCTTCCCAACATCTCAGTTGGGAAGCATGTAGTCTTATTTAGGGTTTAGGGTTTAGGGTTTAGGGTTTAGAGTTTAGGGCTTTGTTGCTCGCAGCCATCGCAGGCACGAGAGGCACTGGCTTCTTGGCGGCCCTTCCGTGTGGTTTACGTGTCCTGCGACTGCGCCGCCCAGCAGCACGAAGCTCTCCTTTCTGATTGACCTAAACCCTAAACCCTTGTTGCAGCCGTCGGTTGGAGGAAGTGAAGAAGAGGTTTCGATGCATACCAAGTGCTTCTGATAGTTTGCAAGTTCAGGGTTTAGGATGTAGGGTTTAGGGTTTAGGGTTTAGGGTTTAGGGTTTAGGGTTTAGGGCGTCCGGACGTGGGACGCCGCGCTCCTTCTCGGGAGAAAGCGTCTCATGTTCCGCACCTTGTTTATCTCTGGCGAGGCATAGGTCCGAGGTCCTAGATCCAAACCCCACACTCGAGAACCAAGACTCTGGCCCTAAACCCTAAACCCTAAACCCTCAACCCTAAACCCTAAACCCTAAACCCTAAACCCTAAACCCTAAACCCTAAACCCTAAACCCTATTCGCCAAGCAGACCCTTGGTTTTGCCAAGATCAGGCCACCCAAGCCAGGGACCTCAAGGACAGTGCGCGGTGCCCTGCCACACATCAGCTGAGTATATGGGGGTCATTCAACCTATAGTGCCGACCTTGCAGTTGGAATGTTAAAAAAGAAGCGGTTCCCACCGTCACGTACATCCTTAAGGTTATAGACCCTGTATAACCCCTTAAACCCATAGCCTTGTGGACTGTTGCATCTTCTTGTCCTGCAATATATCGCTTGACAGGCTGCACTATGTGCAGAAGAGCAATCCATGTTAAAATGAGCTGTTGCCAGCTGAATCGATGACACATGCATGCGTGCTCTGGCTTGTGTCTAGTCACCTCTTTTGACTGGGATTCGTTTTTTGTGCATATATGCAACGTCAGATACTTCTGTTCAGATGTACAGGCTGCACGAGGACTTGTGCGATCGTGCATAAGCATCTCATTGCAACCCTGAGGCCTAACATCCCTCAACGCCCCACGACCCGAAACCCGAAAGCGTGAAGCCTGAATGCTCAAACCTAAGTCCTAAGCTCCAAACCCTCAACCCCCTAAATGCCACAACCCCGCAACCGCCACCAGGACTTGGTCGAGGCAGGCTATAGCCTGCAATCAGTCGGGGCCCTCGACACATGTGTGTGTGTGTGTGCGCGAGCCGTTACTCAGAGATTTGGGTTTTTGGGTGGTTTTGTGGGAGGTTTGGGAGGGTGCTTTAGTGGACTTGGGGAGGGGCGGGGGGGGGTGGCTGCCCGGCAGGGAAGCCGTGGCATTGAGAGATTGGCGCGTCGGGCTTGAGGCGACTCCCTTCGACCTGTTTCCTCAAACGCGGCACTTGGAGGCCATTTGCCACAACTTGGAGACTTTCGTGCAAGCATTGGTTGTTCAGGCGGTTTGGGTTTAGGGTTTGGGTTTTTTTGGTTTATAGGGTTTGTTGTGACGTGGCGCAGAAGCTGTGCAGGTTAGGATGGCAACCTATGAGTTTAGGCCTGAACTCAATTTGAATGCCTACGCAAAAGCTTCTTCCGTCCAGCGCTTGAGGGGCTTCCCTCACGAAGCCCTGATTCAGAGTCTGTGAGGGGTACCCCAAAAGGAGTGACCGATTCCAGTACTAGTTCGACACCCCGCCTTGAAAGGGTAGGCCAGGTCCTAGCGGTGCACGCGGTCCCGGAAAGGCTCTGTCCGAGGAGGTTTGACCAGAGGTCTCAGGCAGTCTCAGGGCGGGTCGCAAGGGTTCAGCAAAGATCTCGCGTTCAAAAGCACTCCTTTGCTGGCCTCTGGCTCCTGAGCTGGCCACGGGGAAAGCTCGCTTGGGGCGAACTATTCGGCATCATGTGGTTCGTGGAAGTAGAAGCATCGGCAGTGTTCTGTGCAACCGGCCAGAGTGCATGGAGTAGGAGCAGCTCCAAAAGTCTGTGAGCATATTTGTATAGATTCATGGCATGGATCCACTCTTGAAAGGGGGTTGAGGGTTTAGAGCTGAAGGTTATGTTAAAGCCTAAACCCTAGTCTCAGAGCGCAGGTTGTGGTCACGCTTGAGCGTGCTGTGGGCATCATGTGAGCACCGGCGGGAGTACCTCAGATTCGACCTTTCTGCGAGCCGAGGAAGAAGGCGCGTGCTTGTGGATTTCAATGCTTAAAGTCTAGGTTTAAGACGACAGTTGAAGACGTATGAAGCAAGCCAGCAAAGGCTTTAAGATCGTGCCAGGATCGACGTCTGAGCATCATGAACATTCCGACGTGCGGGCCCCAAAGACGAATGCCTGCCCAGCTTGTGTGACGGTTTGCACAGCATTCTGCTCACAAGTTTGCTTCTTTCCGTTTCGGCAGCCGTTTGATGATCAGGAGAGCATAACGATCTGCAGCCATGGGTCCTGTAACGGTCATCATCGACCTCTTCCTCCAGTATGTCTTCCGTCCACTGGATCACTTCTTATTTTCCAAGGACCGCTACAGCTCTCGCTTTGCAGTGCTTGCTCCGGTGACGTAGTAGCTGAATGAGGACACTTTACACTTTACACTTTGTCATAGTTGGGTACCATTCTACATTTTTAAGGGTACTTAAACCCAATGAGGAATATAAATTGAAATTTTTAATATTACCCCAACCATGAACCCCAAACCCTAAACCCTAAACCCTAAACCACTTGTTGGGGGTTGTGAACTCAGCAACGAAGGTGACGAAGTACTTCTCATCATGCAGGTTGGCGTTGTGCAATCACTCCCTCTATCCTTGGCCCTCGGCTCCCGCATGGAGTTTCTAGGCTTCGGTTTAGGGTTTAGGGTTTAGGGTTTAGGGTTTAGGGTTTAGGGTTTAGGGTTTAGGTTTTAGGTTTTAGGTTTAGGGCTTAGGGCTTAGGGTTTGGGGTTCGGGGCTTTTTCATTCCTAGGTTTTCTCTTGGTCCTAGGTTTCATGATCTATTGCTCCAAGTGTGCGTCCCCCTCAGCCTTCTGGTGCGTGGAGTGTGACACGCGATACTGCGCCGGCTGCGCAGCCCGATATCACCACCCAGGCCTCTATGCCCAGCATCACTCTGTGGAACCGCTGGAAGGCAAGCAAGTGCGATTGCTGGGCCTTGTGATGAGCAACCTTCTTGTCATCCTCTCCGCGTTCTACGTTGCGTCCTCCATTCAAATTGCACCAAACTACCTGACCTCGGCAGACCTCTGTCCTGTCACAAGCCAGGTCCGTGCCGTGGCAGCAGGCCTTGACTCAAAAGTCTTCTATTACTACAAGGCAGAATTGGTCGGGTACTGCAACATGGAGGACTCCTTTTACAAGTTCTTCCTGGACGGATGGGTCCGTGGAATCGTGACCACGTCAGATGACACGCTCCTCGTCTTGACCTCGGCAGCGCCAGCCTATGTCATGACCACGGTTCTGTCAATCTTGCTGGTGCCGATCGTGGCGTTTCTTAGCCAAGAGTTCTGAAGATTTTGCGTAAGCTGATGCAGACTCTTTATAAGTTGCAGGAATGATGCAGCTTTACCTTTGTTTGAGTATTCCTTCGCGGGGACAAAGTAAGGTTTTTTTACGGCCTCATCATGGCGGTTACTCACTTCATTGACTCATTGCTGCCGAAGAGCTCGGGGCTGGAACAAGCTGAGCAGTTCTTGCAGAGGCACGCGTGGCGGTCGATGAAGTTAGAGCGCCCGTGTGCATGACCGCTTCCATGAATCACTCTGATCTTGGGATGTTCCCCTGTATACTAACAGTCCTTAATAAGGATTCTAGTACCCCCTTATTAGCATCCCTATTACGGACTGGTAGTATAGGGGGGAACATCCCAAGTCTGATCTCTACTTGGTTTTGGGAGGCCCCATCGTGTAGTTGCCAGTTGGCGTCTCCTTTGGTCAGACTTGTTCTGGAAATTAGCTGATCTTTCTTTGCCACTCTGGTAATGCTGACCTCGGCTATGTTGGGGCTTCCGAAAAATGGGGGGGGGGGTACCTTAATTATTGGGGTCCTTCTTACAAGGGGATCCTACTATTTGGGGGATCTATGTTGGGGTCCCTTCTATTTTCGTTAACCCTCAAATCTGTTCTGTTGCCGTCCTCGCAGGTTTGACCTCTGCACGTTCTTCGGCGGACAGTCAGCGGCACCACCGCCAACAAAGTGGCGACTGAAGCCGGCGATGGACTTCTTCGACCACTTGAAGTACGCAAAGAACCGAAGGCGGGAAGCTCTCGCTTGATTGCGGCCTTGTCGCTCACTGGAGAGCGCGAATGTCCTTGCTAAAGTAGCCGGAGGCAAGCACTTGCAGAGGTGGCTTTCGCATGGTTTCGTTTCCCTTCCGCCAGGACCCGGTTCTACTCCTACTACTACGCGGCTGCCCGGGACGCCTTGACGTACTGGGTCAATCGTGCAGTGCCGTGGTTCATGGCCTTCCGCCTGCTTCTGATCTGGTGCCCTGGGAACTTGGGAGCTGTGTTGCAGAACCTGCTCTCCTACATCATGGGGTCCACGATCGCAGAGCAGCAGCTCTGGTTCACGGACACCGTCTCCAACATGCTTTTCAGTGACAACGTCAGCTCCAGGTTGCTCTCGGGCAGCATGGGCTACGCGCATCACGTGTTCAGCCTACTTCCCTTCGTGGATGCCGTCAACCAGCTCCTCTTCTACTCGGTCTTGGCCGCCTCATGCTTCTTTGTCACAGTTGGGTAGCATTATGTGTTTTTTTGGGTTTAGGGTTTAGGGTTTAGGGTTTAGAAGGAATAAGCATGTAACCATGAACTAGGCTTGCTGGCTGGATTCATTGGCTTCCTGCTTGTCATCACGCATCAGCAGCGGAGATACTACAGCGAGTTTGACGCTGGCGAGGTCGTGGGATGCTGTCCCAACCAAGAGTCTTGTTCCTGTGAGTCCATCAAGTTCATGGTTGCGAAGGCGTTGGAGGGCAAGTGAGTGTGGCCAAAGCCCCGGGCTTCTCAAAGAAGCATTGGTGCGCCATAAATCGTTTTGCCAATTCGACTTCACGCGTTTATGCAAGCATTAACACCGCGGTTATCAATGAACCTCTCCCGGGAACTGTGGCAGATGTTCTTGATGCACATCTTCCGCAGCCGCGGCAGTTCTCCTTCAGCTTCTGCCGGCTCACATCGTCTTGAAGCTTTGCTGAGGTTGCTACCAGAAGCTGAATCAACACAGGCTGAGCTCAACACAAAAAGATAGCGCCCCGACCGCCTGCTTCTGTTCCCAAAGGATCCATGTACCTATATAGTATATTCTTGGGCCCTAAAGCTACTATATAGGAACCCCTTTAAGGCCCAAGTATATACGATATAGGCCCTAAACCCTAAACCCTAAACCCTAAACCCTAAACCCTAAACCCTAAACCCTAAGGTACATGGATCCTTTGGGGTTGTTGTGCTGCTGTGTGTCTCAGCATGGAATCATGGCAACCAAGCATGGGTGCTTGATCCCAGGCAAGACAGCCTCCTGAGCTGCCCCCGGGGTTTAGGGTTTAGGGTTTAGGGTTTAGGGTTTAGGGTTTAGGGTTTAGGGTTTAGGGTTTAGGGTTTAGGGTTTAGGGTTTAGGGTTAGGCTCGGCACCAAACTTGGCGTCGGGGGCGCCGCTTGCAGATGCGAGGAAAGTGGGGCTGCCGCAGAGCAGATCTGGAGTTAGGGCATGAGGTACCTGTAAGGGGATAGAAGTTAAACCCTAAACCCTAAACCCTAAACCCTAAACCCTAAACCCTAAACCCTAAACCCTAAACCCTAAACCCTAAACCCTAAACCCTAAACCCTAGGTAGGATAAGGGGGCCCCTTAAAAAGGGAAGCCCTTCTTAACCCTCTTCTGCCTCTCTTAAACAGGGACCTTATTCAGAGGCTCTTTATCCCCAAGGGTCCCCCTAATCCTCTCCCCTAATGAGGTACCTGTAAGGGGACAGAAGGTACCTAATTCCCGAATTCTCTACCAAGAAGTGCAGGAGCTTGGAGTTCTCGCTACGGTATTCTTGCAGAAGCTTTCGTGTTGTGCAAGGAAAACTGGCCAGTGTTAGCCTGGAGTCATCCCTAGTCCCTAAACCCTAAACCCTAAACCCCCTAAACCCTAAACCCTAAACCCTAAACCCTAAACCCTAAACCCCTCCTCCCGCAGCAGTTTGAAAGTCACTCCCCGTTCTTGCCATCCGCAGTGACGACTTCGAGGCCGTGAAGCTGTATGGGGGAAGGGTTTAGGGTTTAGGGTTTAGGGTTTCAGGTTTAGGGTTTAGGGTTTAGGGTTTAGGGTTCTGTAAATTAGGGTCCCTTTTGGGGTCTTTTGTAAGGTGCCGTACCATCTAGGAGGACCCCAAAAAGGGAGCCTTAACTTAGAGAGCTACCCATAAGCAATACTTGGAATACCCTCTTGAATTAGCCCCTCGAGTTCAGTATTGGGGTGAGTTAGAGGTTCCTGAAATCTTCTTAGGATCCCTCAAACTCTAAACCCTGGAGTTAGGCTTTAGGGTTCAGGGCTTAGGGCTTGCAAGGCTTAGGGCTGTGGGTTAAGGGTCTAGGGTTTAGGGCTTAGGGCTTAGGGCTTAGGGTTTAGGGTTTAGGGTTTAGGGTTTAGGGTTTAGGGTTTAGGGTTGCAGCTTAAAGGAATATTTCCGAAGGGATGTTCGAATGTCTGGAGGGCCCACGAAGTGCAAAAGTCTGGACTTCCCGCGTAGAAGGACTGTAAAAGGGCTTTAGGGTTTAGGGCTCAGGGCTTTTTGAGGGTTCGGAAGGTGGGTTATGGGGATTCTACTAGGGTTTCTAGAGCATACTAGAAGTAGACTTACAAAGTCAAAAGAGCTTCTAATCTAAGTAGGGTCATGTACCGGTTTTTGACATGGCTTTTGTGTGCTCATCCTCACTAACAGGAGTTGGCCTGTGTGTCTTAGCCGCCAGGTGTGAGCCGTCACCAGAGATTCCCAGGTGTAGGGTTTAGTTAGGGTTTTTAAAGTTTAGGGTTCGGGTTTGGGACTTGGGGGCTTGGGTCTTTTCCACTCGCCTCACGTGAGTCTGCAACAGATCCGGCCCACTCCAATGCAGAAGAAAAACTCCTTCATGCAGGAATATTCGTATTCGGATGCAACGTATAGTATCAGCACTACTCCCTCATTAAGGGGTACAGGAACCTCCGAGTAAACCCTGAGTTTTTTTCAGCCGGCCTAAACCCTCTGTGCTAAACCCTAAACCCTCAACCCTAAACCCTAGACCCTAGACCCTAAGCCCTATAAACCCTAAACCCTAAACCCTAAAACCCTGAGCCCTAAACCCTAAAACCCTCCGCCCACTCTCTGCAGGATGCGCAGCTCTCGCATCGCAGCGTTGGCCGCCCTTGCGCCGTGCGCCTGGATGTTTGGGCTTTAGGGGTTTAGGGTCTAGGGGTTTAGGGGCTTAGGGTTTAGGGTTTAGGGCTTCGGGATTTAGGGGTTTAGGGTTTAGGGCTTCGGGTTTTTAGGGGTTTAGGTTTATTTTTTAGGGCTTCGGGATTTTGACTTTTGTTTTAGGGATTTAGGGTTAAGTGTTTAGGTTAGGGTCTAGGGGTTACAGTAAAGGGCTTGGGGTGGAAAGGCGGGGGGTGGGGGGGCGGCGGGCGGCCGGGGGCGGCCTAAGCCGCGAGTTCAGGGTTTAAGGTTAAGGGTTTGTGGTTTAGGGCGTAGGCTTTAGGGTGTAGGGTTTAGGGTTAGGGCTTAGGGCTTAGGGTTCAGGGTTCAGGGTTTAGGGTCTAGGGTGGGTCTAGGGTCTATAGGGTCTAGGATCCATACTTTTATTCCAAAGCGTCTTGAGGAGGCGGGGAGCAATGCTGGCCCAGACCTTGTTGTAAACCCAAAGACGCCTAGACTCGAAAACCCTAGCCCCTTAAACCCTTAAAACCAGTAAGACCCTAAGACCGGAACCCGAAGATCCTAAGACCCTTACACCCTGAGACCCCCAACCCGAAAGCCCTAAGCCCTGAAACCCTACAACCCTAAGCCCAGAAGGCCTCAAGACCCCAAAAGACCCCTACGACCCCTAAAGCCCTAAGTTCTCATACCCCTAAACCGCAAGAAACCCACCAAGACCCCTCAAAACACCAACAAGAACCAAAGACCCCAAGAGCCTAAACCCTAAACCCTAAACCCTAAAACCCTGAAGCTACAAAGGCCCTGAATTTCAAGTCCCTGGGAGGATCCCAAAAGTCGAACCCCCCAAAATCTTCCCCCTACACAATTGGGTCATTGCTAGGAACTCTTAAGGGTTTAGGGTTTAGGGTTTAGGGTTTGGGGTTTAGGGTTTAGGGTTTAGGGTTTAGGGTTTAGGGTTTAGGGTTTGGGCCATTTGTGGCTCCTCCCACGGGTCTGGGTAGAGCCCTGAAGTGATGTTCGCAAAGACACAGCAGCTCCGGCTCCAGGCTAGCACTCTGGGCAGGCCGGATGGGGGGGGCGGCCTGAGGGAGCGGAGATTTTTTCGGGTTTAGGGTTTAGGGTTTAGGGTTTAGGGTTCAGGGTTCAGGGTTTAGGGTTTAGGGTTTAGGGGCTCCAAACTATCCCCCCTAGGCAAGTAAGATTAGTAAAACAAGATGAATGTTGGTGTCCCGCCTCTTGTTTTTCTTGCAGGCCCAGTGGTACTTCCACTTTACCCTTTTTTAGCTTCTGGGTTCCCAAGCAAGAAAACGGTATCCCACGGTTACTGGGCCCCTAAGTTTTTTCTTTTAAGGTAAAAAGGTTACCCTTCTTAAAATATAGTTACTGGGCCACTAATTTTTTCTTTGAAGGTAAAAAGGGTACCCTTCCTAAAATATGGTTACTGGGCCACTAAGTTTTTCTTTTAAGGTAAAAAGGGCACCCTTCTTAAAACATGGTTACCGGGCTACGAGGCTTTTTCTTTTAAGGCAAAACTTTCCCTTCCTGGTCAAGGAGTCGCTGGGTGAAAGCAGTGCTGAATCCTCGCTTCTGACGGGTGTGTACTTGGAGGTTCAGGGAAGGGTTTAGGGTTTAGGGTTTAGGGTATAGGGTTTAGGGTGTAGGGTTTAGGGTTTCGGGTTTAGGGTTTAGGGTTTAGGGTTTTTAGAGTTTTTAGGGTTCTTAGGGTTTTTAGGGTTTTTAGGGTTTTTAGGGTTTTTTAGGGGTTTTTAGGGTTTTTAGGGTTTTTCGGGTTTTTAGGGTTTATAGGGTTTATAGGGTTTATAGGGTTTATAGGGTTTATAGGTTTTTTTAGGGTTTATAGGGTTTATAGGGTTTTTTAGGGTTTTTAGGGTTTTTAGGGTTTTTAGGGTCTTTAGGGTTTTTAGGGTTTAGGGTTTAGGGTTTAGAAGCCCCAAGGAAATCAGGGGCTTCTAAGCGGGTTTTAAGTACAGTTCTATAGCTGTACGTAAGACCCCCCGTTGAGGTACTTTTAGGGGGCTTATCGGATTCTCAGTGGGTTGTAAGTAGCCATTAAAATTGGGTCATAAGTAACCCTAACCCTAAACCCTAAACCCTAGGCCCTAAACCCTAAGTCCCCTGCGCCACAAAAGGAGTCGCATCCCTCGCAGGTAGCGCCTTCATTGCTCCAGGCAAGGCACCCATGAGGCCAGCTAGCGTGACGAGTGGCTGCCGTCGTCGTAGCAACCCGGAGACTTCAAGAACTGCAGTGCTTCAAGGAAGAAATAAATATAGAAAAAACAATGTGTGGCCCCACCCACCCCCTGCCCCCACCCCAGCCCCCCCTCCCCACGAAACCCCCCCCCCCCACCCTCCCCTCCGCCTCCCCCCCCCCTCCGCAAGCCGCTGTGGTGTGGTTGAGAGGTTGGGGTTAGTTGGGTAGGGTTTAACTTATGATTTAAGGTTTAGGGTTCAGGCTTTCAGGTTTCGGCCTTAGGGTCCCCAGCAGTTGCACCTTCTTTGCCTCTCACTTTTTTGGAGCACCTACCATTGGCTTCACATGGACCAAGTCGACTTAAGGAACATTATAATCCTAGGTTATTCTGTGGGCCCACGACCCCGTAGTTTCATCTGTTTTGGGGCCCAAAGGCCTTATTGTTTGGACCACTATTTCCTTGAGAACCACCCAAGAAATCTTCTTCCTTATAAGGGCAATCCAGGGACTAGTATTCTCCATTTTTGAAGGGGGGGGGTTTCTTCAGCCAATGGTAGGTTAGGTTCACAGGAGGTTTTGTTGCTACTTGTGAGGAAAAGATGAACAAAATATGCAGAGGACCAGGAAGACCAGCATGAGCTTCTTTGAGAAAGACAAGTCGATGGTGAAAAAGACGGAGGAGGCTCTCGTAGGGTTCCTGGGTTTAGGGTTTAGGGTTTAGGGTTTAGGGTTTAGGGTTTCGGGTTTAGGGCTTGGGGTTTGGGGTTTGGGGTTTGGGGTCCAACTGACCAACTGTATGACTGCACCAGGAGTTTGAGACGACCGTTGTCGGCCACAGCTCCCTCATCGCCCCTTAGGGTTTAGGTTTAGGGTTTAGGGTTTAGGGTTTAGGGTTTAGGGTTTAGGGTTTAGGGTTTAGGGTTTAGGGTTTAGGCTTTTCAAGCCTTGCACCCCGTGGCCCAGAAGAAGTCGATGGGCGGAATCTGGGATGCGATCCAGGCAGGGGGCGCAGGGTTTAGGGTTTAGGGATAAAGCCCCAAACCCTGGTCCTAAGACAAGTTGTATCAGGGAACCTTGGGTGATATGACTCCCTTTGAAACCCCCCTCCTTTAAGAACCCTATCACCTAGGCTCAAGATGGCGATTCTATGTTGTGACCACGGAAAGTCGGCGTCGGTGTAGTGGGCTAGGTGTGCTCCGCACAACTCAAGGTTAGAAGCGCGAAGTCCTCAACCCGAAGCCCTAGACCCTAAACCTGAACCTAAGCCCTGAACCCTAAACCCTAAACCCTAAGCCCTACACCCTAAACCCTAAACCCTAAACCCTAGACCCTAGACCCTAAACCCTAAACCCTACGCAGGTTGTCGATGATTACACCAAGGAGGGCAGTGCCAGCATCAAGGGCCCATTTGCCGGCGTGGCTTGGTGCATTTTGTGCCACTGCAAGGGGGCTGCTCAGATTCCAAGGTTGTCTTGTGACAGAAAATTGCTTTTTACATATTTTGTTGTACTGGTGAATGAGTTTTTTCTTTGTATTCTTTTTTGACACAAATCTTGTATTAGTATAATAATTGTACTATGCTGTGTTTGTATGAAGTTGTTGTTGTCGAATTGTAGTGTTGTGTTAGTATTGTGATTGTTTTTTTTGTAGAATTGTACTTTGGCATCAATATGCTTGTGTCCTAGTATGTTGCTGCATGAGTATACTACTCTACCAATATACCCTTGTATTTATATGCTATTGTATTATACGTTTGATATTTTCCGTTTTTGTATTACCACATGATTGCATTATATATGGTTCTACTACTATATGTCCTTATTTTGTTGTATGATTGTGTCATGCGTCTCTCTCTCTCTCTGTCTCTGCCCCTCTCTCTCTCTCTCTTTCTCCTCTCTCTCTGTCTCGTCTATAACTTGCGATGTTCCCCCTTGTACTGACTGTCCTGAATAGGGATTGCAGTACTCCCGAATATAATCCCCATTGAGGACTGCTAGTATAAGGGGGAACATCCGAACATATGCCCCTAAAACCCTAAACCCTAAACCCTAAACCCTAAACCCTAAATCATCCCTAACCCTCAAGGTTGAAGCCAACCTCCTCCCTGGGTGCCCCCTTTCTGCCTTAAGCCTGCAAACCCGACACCCTAGGATGCCCAGTAGTGCCCTTATTCCCTTTTTGGTAGGTTTAGGTTCCCTTATAAACCTAACACCCTAAAACCCTAAAGCCCTAAACCCTAAACCCTAAACCCTAAACCCTAAACCCTAAACCCTAAACCCTTTCAGCAAGAAAGGGCACCCTTTTTCGTCCTAGGTTACTGGGCAAACCCGGCACCTCAAGCCCCCCACAAGCCTCGACTCGGAAACCGCTGCTGGGGTTGACGGTTGTTTAGGGTTTAGGGTTTAGGGTTTATTTAGGGTTTAGGGTTTAGGGTTTAGGGTTTAGGGCTCCTCAAGAGCGGAGGTCCCATGGCTCACCGTCGTCTACTTCGTCATCTTCTTCTGGCCCTGCACTCGGAAGCATCTCCCGTGTCCTTCTTGGCCACTCGCAAACTTTGGACCTGCGGTTTTGCTAAACCCTAGACCCTAGACCCTAAACCCTAAACCCTAAACCCTAAACCCTAAACCCTAAATCCTAAACCCTAAACCCTAAACCCTAAACCCTAAATCCTAAACCCTAAACCCTAAATCGTTTTGCTTGCGGGAGGGGGGGGGGGGGGGGCTGAGGGCTGTTTTTTTTTCGTACTTGTGAGCTTCTCCCCTCCACCCTCCACTCACCCCCCCCCGCCCAGAGGCTCCAGCATCCCTTCACGAGTGAAGGGTTTAGGGGTCCCTAAACCCTCAACCCTTCAACCCTCAACCCTAAACCCTAAACCCTAAACCCTAAACTAAACCCAGGGTTGAGGATTCCTTGCAGATTGCCATTGGGATCCTCAAACGTTTTCTGTGGTACTCGCTGTTATCGCCCCCGGATATGCCGACCAGGCCGACGTCGTCTAGCGAAGCCTTAGGGTTTAGGGTTTAGGGTTTAGGGTTTAGGGTTTAGGGTTTAGGGTTTAGGGTTTAGGGTTTAGGGTTGAGGGTTTAGGGTTTAGTTGCTGATTTTGGGGGGTTTACGAAAATTGGGGACCCCAAAAATTGTCCAGGGGTCCTTCACAAAAAGGACCCCAAAAAGGTACTCTAATTTCGCAACCACCATTTTGGTAATCTCCCCCCCAAAACCCTAAACGTTAAACCCTAAACCCTAGTTGAGTCCTAAATCCTCCCAAATCCCAGAACCCCTAAACCCTAAACCCTAAACCCTAAACCCTAAACCCTAAACCCGACACCGACACCCTAAACCCTAAACCCTAAACCCTAAACCCTAAACCCTAAACCCTAAACCCTAAACCCTAAACCCAAATCCCAGAACCCTGAAGTCTCTAAACCCCTGCGAGTGGCCTCGAGGTTGATCAACGTCTTCGTGTCGGAAGGCGGAAAGCCTGACAAGCCTCCGATGACATCGTGAGCCTCAGGAGGCGGGGGGTTTAGGGTTTCGGGTTTAGGGTTTCGGGTTTAGGGTTTCAGGGGTTTACTGGCTGGCTCTTCGTAGGGAATGAGGGAAGGAGGTACCCTATAGAATCCATTGGGTCTTTAGAGGTAGGAGGTTTGAGTAGTTTTTTCGGGCATTAGGGGTTTCAGGGTTGGGTTTGGCGTTTTTGTGGGTTGTTTAGGTGCAGTCGGAGTATAGGGTTTGAAGGTGTGACGGGCTAGGGGGAGTTTTAACTAAGGCCTTCCAGGGCCCTTAGGGTTTAGGGTTTAGGGTTTAGGGCTTAGGGCTTAGGGCTTAGGGCTTAGGGCTTAGGGCTTAGGGTTTAGGGTTTAGGGTTTAGGATACTTTTGAAATGTCTTTCACCGTCACCTCTTCAGCTTCTTAGAGGCTGCGTAGGTAACCTTTGACCTTTGTTGGTTATATGGAATCCTACTGTATGAAAGGGTTTTGGGTCATGGTACTCAGCTCCTAACCCTTTCCTGCGCAGGAGACCGCCAAAGACACAGATTCGCTGCGTCCTGCGGGCGCAAGAAGACGTCTTAGCTAGCGCAGAAGGGACCTGAGGCACGATGCATTCCCAGAGGCTCCCATATCCAATCGTTTTGGGAATAGATTCCTGTTTAGAAATTTGTACTTATAAGTGGTGAGGAGTAGTCACTTCCCCCTTTTGTTAAATACCACCCTAGTTTAAAAAAGTAATCCGGAAGATCCTGCCGAATCCGACCCCGCCTTTTAAACCTATTCCGCATAGGCTTTACCCTAAACCCTAAATCCTAAAGCCTAAACCCTAAACCCTAAACCCTAAACCTTCAGGGTTTAGGGTTGGGTCTCTGGGTTCCTTGCATCGTGTTAGCGGCTTTGCATTCGGATGCAACGCTGCATCCGCGTCGCGGAATGCTATGGAACCAACGGCCTCATAGAAGAAGTCCCAGGTTGGGTTTAGGGTTTAGGGTTTAGGGTTTAGGTTTTAGGCTTTAGGGTGTCATTAGAGTTTAATTAGGGTTTAGGGACATACTGCATTCGCATCCCAAGTAATCTATAGGGCGAATGAAGGGATATTGCATTCTCAGGAAAGGTCGTCTTGACTTCTTCAAGTTTACATCATATTTTCGATACTCATGCCGCCTGTCTGCAGCCACATTGTGGTCGACGGTTCATGTTGGTTTCTTTGTGCACTGGCTGCTTCCTAAACCCTAATCCCTAAACCCCTCAAAGGATATGCAGAGTGTCCACTACGCAGCGGTCTGTGATAAGACGAGTCAGTATAGGTACTCCCTCAAAAAGGGGTTTCCTCACATACGGTTGAGGGTTTAGGGCCTGGTTTAGGGGTACCCCGAAAATGCCGCTACAACCCATTCCAGGAACCCCAAAAAGGGTGCCATGACCGCAGGAAACCTCCATTTTCTGAGGCCGGTTCTTGTCAAGCTGCATTCACTTCAGACCTCTGGGAGGATCCAAGATGTAGATCCCCCTAAGGGTTCCTTAAAAGGACCCAATAGTAGCATACCACTGTTTGCTCAAGAACCCCCCCAAAAAATATAAATATTCTTCCGAATAAGGGTATTGAGGAGATTATTTGTTTTTCCTTTTTGGGGGGTTCTTAAGCAAACAGTATTTTAGGGTACGATTTGGGGGCTCTACCTTTTTGGATCCTCCCAGGGGTCTGGGCTAGGTCTGCCTTGCAGAACATTGCAACAGAGGCCTTTTGGTGCCCCACGAAGAGCGAGAAGCGAAAACAGTCAAAAGGCTCTGCGCGCTGCTGCTGAAGGGCTCCTTGAACCTGAAGGGTTAGGGTTGAGGGTTGAGGGTTGAGGGTTGAGGGTTGAGGGTTGAGGGTTGAGGGTTGAGGGTTGAGGGCTGAGGGTTGAGGGTTGAGGGTTGAGGGTTGAGGGTTCAGGCTTGTTTCCCTCCCCTGACAGTCCTCAATAGGGCTTGTAATAGGGGGTACGGTAATGTATGTTAAGGACTGATAGTATAAGGGTGACCATTCCAACCTAAAGCCTAAACCTTAAACCCTGCTTGTCTTGCTAGTGATGTTCCGGCTGGTACACTTTCAGCTGAAACCCGGATCACATGATCTCTGAACACCAGGAAGGAGTAGTCTGCTTCACTTCGTGAAGAGGTTTGCAGGTCCATCCGGCGCTCCTTCCAGAAACTCCCATACGCCTTAACTAAGGAATGTGGTGTAGGGTTTAGGGTTGAGGGTTTCAAACCAGATCAGGATCTCCGACTTTTTTTTTTTTTTATGAATACTCCCCACAAAATAGGGTTCTGAATGCTCCCCCCACTAAACGTGATCTTGGAGCCTCTTGGAAGGTCTTCGCCTCGGCCTGCACTCAAGACCTGCTGGGTCGGGTCTCCGGAGAGTTGCTGACATGTCCAACAACACGACAAACCTGGGTCTGATCATGATTCCATGTTTGTTACCCTTAATCCCCCCTGTATTCTACGTAGTCCTTAGTTAGCCAGAAGCATTAATGAATTTCGATTCTATAGGGCCCCCAAACTTCCCCACACGATTGGCGCACCTTGCACCGTCCGACTGCCGGGCCTACGTCCTCCACCAGGCACATTCAACCCTGAACCCTGAACCCTAAACCCTAAACCCTAAACCCTAAACCCTAAACCCTAAACCCTAAACGAGCTCGGCTCGAGGCCAGGGTTCTTCCCTTCGGCCTGCGCCATATGCTGCCATTTTATCAGTTGCCATGGCCAGCGTGCGGTGGTGGTTCCTTTCATTTTCCCGCAGCTATTTGGAGGCCCAGCGGTTTAGGGTTTAGGGTTTAGGGTTTAGGGAGACCCCCAAGATTCCCCGAATTCAGGCAGCACATTTCCAGTTCTATTGACTTATACTTACAGTTACTTTTATTACTTGCAGGTTCGTATAGAAATCGTCTTAGTTACTAATCATGTTCATCATGCACATATTTTATTGGTTTATGTATACTATATTTGGTGTATGAATCAAATGACTTCTATCAATATGTTAAATGCAAAACTTGCACCAACGAGAATAGCCAGTCAGACTAGTATCTTCCAGCACAACGTAGGGGATCTTCCGTTGAGTCATATGAGCAAGCGCCAAAACCCCCAGCCATTCAATTAAGTAAGGGGTGGACACGAATGCCCGAAACCCTGTAAAACGATGGGAACACTTGAAAAGCGACACCGCCGCTAATGAACCGTTGGGTGTGCTATAGCTAAAACCCTGTCAAACGATGGGAACACTTGACAAGCGACACCCCTCATGTTGCGTCCATTGGCACCTCGAGCCGGTTTTGGCAGTCGCTCATATGAGGATCCCCCAGCTACAACTTAGTAGTGACACCAAGGCCGTAAAACCCTAAAGCTTAAGCCTTAAACCCTGATCCCCCGTTGCAATGTAGGGACGTTTTGCGGCAGCTGTAAACCCTCGCTGTTGAGGGCTTTGGGGATTTTGCGGTTTCTGACTTTTTTCGGGGTTCAGGGGTTTAAGGGTTTAGTGTTTAGGGGCCGTTTACGGGCTCAGGGGTTAGGAATATTCCGTCACTAAGGGTCATCCCTGTGAGTCTTCATCATCTTGGACCTCGCAAACATGTATTGGGCTTCTGGGGCTTTCTAGATCCGATATCGGTGGAGTCCATGTTAAAGGAGCCCGAAAGCCTAAACCCTCAACCCTCAACCCTCAACCTAAACGCCGCCCTGAGTCTTCCAAGGGCTTCCTCCGAGTATGCCCGCGACGTTTTGCCACCGATCGCGCTGCAAGTACAGGGCAACGTGCAGCCCCTGAGACCAAACTACGAAAAAGCCAAGACAGAGTGAGAAGCCCTAAACCCTAAACCCTGAACCCTGCACCCTAAACCCTAAACCCTGAACTCTGAAACCCTAAACCCTAAACCCTAAACCCTAAACCCTAAACCCTAAACCCTAAACCCTAAACCCTAAACCCTAAACCCTAAACCCTAAACCCTAAACCCTAAACCCTAAACCCTAAACCCTAAACCCTAAACCCTAAACCCTAAACCCTAAACCCTAACCCTAAACCCTTAGAACCCGAAAAAACCGATCTATAAACTCTATGAACAAGATAAACCCTAGAAAGCCCGCAGAGTTTTACAAGCCCTACTGACCCTAGAACCAATAACGCCCGAAGCCGGAGCAAGAGAGCAAATTTGGGCACAGGACCATGACCCTAATTCCAAAACCCTGAACCCTGGACCCGACACCCTAAACCCTAAAACCCTAAACCCTAAAAAAGCGGGCGGAGGTCGGGAGCCCTCATCGTTGTAGTAGATTTTCACGCTACGCGACCCGCCGCGGCCCCGCGGCCTGCGCGTGCCTACTGGAGACCGCGGGGAGATGTGTCTCTCGAGTCGGCGCCTGGATGCAACCCAGGGTTCAGGGTTCAGGGTTTAATGTTTAGGGTTTAGGGTTTAATTAGGGGTTAGGGGTTAGTTAGGGTTGCCTTGAGGCGGGAGTCAGGCTGAATGGTTTTCGCTGCAATTATCGTGGAACTCCAGTGCAGGAAGAGGTCCACACAAAGTTGCAGCTGGATCACACGAGTATCCCTGGGTTGGAACCGCGAGACTTGGCACCGTGAGCTTATGCCGCCCGGTGAAGTGGCAAATGAGGGGCGTGCAAGTGGTCAAGGCGTGTTGGGGAGGGGATTAGAGGTGGGGGTACCTGTTTTATACTACCCACACACCTAACCCCGAGGTCAAAAAGCATGCCACCCCCGAGACTCATGTCGGTTTCAACCTCCAGCAAGCCTGTACCCTAAACCCGAAACCCTAAACCCTAAATGAAGAAGGTGATTAATTAAAGCATATATCAGGTCGCATGAACTTGTTCTGCCCACCTGCCTCCACCCTGACATCCACAAGGTGGGATGCAGGGTAGGGGGACAGAGCACCGGGGTAACTGGCTCTTAAGGGCTACAGCTTGGCTTCAGCGCCCCCCTCGGCCTGCCATTCGCCAGGAGGCTGGGCGAAGCTGTCCATCCCTTCCGGGAGACGAGCATCTATACCAACACATGCTGTAGCATCGCATTGCGCTCTGGCACTGCTCCCCCCCTGTCCGCGGCAGTGGGCCGGCTACGCAAACTCTGTCCAAGATCCGCCGTCCACCCGGGCGTGCATCACTCAAACAAGAGCGCGCCCATACACTACTGTCCAAGATCCGCCGTCCGCCCGGGCGTGCATCACTCAAACAAGAGCGCGCCCATACACTACACTGCGCCAAGGACCGCTTACCTTCCTGAAGACGATTTCTGCCTTTGGACTACCTCACCTTCCTCCGCCAGGGCAGCCTTCCCTTACAACCAATGTCCCGTGTCTCCTGGAAAATGGTGCCGTCGCCATCGCAGCCCCCCTCCATCCTCCAGGCCCATCGCAGCAACATTGCAATTGCGGCGGCGTGCTGGTCTAACGAAGTCCTCCAAAGAGTAAGGCATGCTCTGGCATGGTATAGCGGAAGCGCATCTTTGCAGCGCATAGCTTTTTCACACGTGTGTTCGTGCCTAGGCCATTGGGCGTCATATCCTGAAGAAGTTGATTCAAGCATATATCAGGTCGCATGATCTTGTTCTGCCCACCTGCCTCCCACATCCACAAGGTGGGATGCAGGGTAGGGCGGGTAGGGGGACAACGCACGGGGTCAACCGGCTCTTAAGGGCGACAGCTTGGCTTCAGCACTAAACCCTAAACCCTAAACCCTAAACCCCTAAACCCCGAAACCCCTAAACCCCTAAACCCCTAAACCCCTAAACCCCTAAACCCCTAAACCCCTAAACCCTAAACCCTAAACCCTACACAAAGTTGGAAGGGCAAGGAGCCAGGTGCACAGTCCCCACACACGGTACGGGGGCGCGTGTTTTTTTTGTTTTTGCTGCGGGTGCGGGGGCCACGCGCCAGGTCACTCACTCAGCGGGGCGGCCCCCCAAAAAAAAACACAGCAAAAAAGCACCCACAGCAAAAACAAAACACGGGTTCCGGCTTAGGGCTTAGGGCTTAGGGTTTAGGGTTTAGGCATTGGGGTTTAGGGTTGGGGTTTGGGAGAGCCTGCAGCCGCGCCCCTGAAGGGGCCGCCAAGAGGGTGCAGGGTCCGGGGTTTAGGGTTTAGGGTTTAGGAGTCATAACCCACTAATAAGCCCCTTAAGTGCCCGAACAGGGATATCATGGGGTGATAGGTGCTGCTACAAGTGGGTTACTAAAAACCATAACCCTCCAGGTAGCTTCATCTCAGATATGTCATCTGACCCCAAACCCTAAACCCGAAACCCCAAACCCCAAACCTGCAATGAAAGGGGGAGGGAGAGGGGGGGGGGGGGCACCCTAAACCCTAAACCCTAAACCCTAAACCCTAAACCCTAAACCCTAAACCCTAAACCCTAAACCCTAAACCCTAAACCTAAACCCTAAACCCTAAACCCTAAATCCTAAATCCTAAATCCTAAACCCTAAACCCTAAACCCTAAACCCTAACCCTAAACCCTGAACCCCTGGACTTTGCAAGTATTTGAGGCCAGTGACGGTCCTGATCTCCTGACCGCCAATCGACCGGAAGGCCTGCTTTGGGACCGTGTTGAGGGTTTCGGGTTTAGGGTTTAATTGGTTAGGGTTTAGGACTTAGGGTAACTTTGACCCCAAAAACCGAAAATTTCCGTGGTCATCAGGTTGGGTTTGATGCAGCTTTCCCTGTGATGCAGGAACTTAAATTCAGTTACCCTAATTTTAACGCTACGCGACCCGCCTCGGCCTGGCCCAGCGCAGCCCCGTGAGCATGTGCATGGTTGATGCGTCCTTGCCCAGAACCTTTACGCGCAAACGACGCAGTTGAGCACAGGACCGATTGAGACCCGACCATGCCTGACAGTCCATCTGCAGCTGGGTGAGTGGGATGTCCTGCCTGGCCGAACTGTTTTTAGCCCATCCTAAGTAAGTTGCGCTCGGTAGTTTGGCCAGACGCATGTAGCCGCCTCATGCATCAACGCCAGATGCTAGGCCCTAGACCCTAAACCCTAAACCCTAGACCCTAAACCCTAAACCCTAAACCCTAAACCGCATGCCCAACAGAGGCGTGCCTAGCGCGACGTCAGGTTTCACACGCAGAAATGAGTGGCGCAGAGAGCTTGGGGGTGGGGTCCCGTATCTCAAGGCCAAAACTGCCCTGGTCCTGTTGCGCCGTCCGCGTCTGAGGGGGGTACCCATTGCAGGGGGTGCAAACTGGCTCCGTGCTGGGGAGGGGATTAGAGGTGGGGAGCCTGCTTTGTACCACCCATACACCTACGGCCCGAGGCCTCGGCGGATAATTATGAATAAGATCTTCTTGCTATATAGCTTGAGTTCCCTCAACAAGAACCTGAGCCCCAACCCGAAACCCGAAGCCCTAAACCCTAAACTTGACCAGGTTCCGGCGGAAGCCCTCGAATTGGAGCCGACACGACCGTTGCGGACGGCGTCATGGAAAGGACCACCAGGGATTGTTTGGGACATGAACCCGGAGACTGGCTCAAGTTTAGGGTTTAGGGGTTTAGGGTTTAGGGGTTTAGGGTTTAGGGCTTAGGGTTTAGGGTTTAATTAGGGTTTAGGGTTTAGGGTTTGGGGTGCTGGTTGAGGGAACTCCTGAAAGAACTCCTACTTCTGCAAAGGCTTGGGGTTTAGGTGTTCGGGCTTCCGAGGCTTTCTTGCGACCCTAAACCCTAACATGCCTGCCCCTAAGCTCCAAAACCTTCAACCCTAAACCCTAAACGTAAAACCCTAAAACCCCTAAACCCTAAACCCTAAACCTTAGTTGGTTTAGGGGGCCACACTCTAAACCCTCCACCCAAAACTGAGTTCTCAATCCCGGAACCCTGCGCCCTTTACCCTGAACCCTGGACCCTCGGCCCTAAACTCAGGGCCTAGGCCGCCCCCCTACAGAGGGGGGCGGCGCTTAAGCCCTTCGACTTCTATGGCGAAGGTCGACCCAGGTCGCTTGCCCACCTCCTGCAGCTCGGAGGTCGGTAGCACCCACGATGGGCCCGGTACCGGAGCAGGCTGAAAACCGCGTCTGGGACCTGCCTAACCCCCTGACATGAGATGCCCTGGAACGGAAGAAGTTTTTGGAGTGGCCAGTTGACTGGCTTGAGTTTAGGCCTAAACCCTAAAAGGAGGTTTGGGTGGTTTTGCCGCCTGAGACGGCGTGGGGTGGGAGAAAGGTGTTAGGGTGGCCCTCCACGATCGGGCCATGGCCGCGCTTCGCATTGCTCGATGCCTTCAAGGCTCTACTGAAAACCGTCACATTTACAGCTTGTACGCCATACTGCAGCAAACCCTAAACCCTAAACCCTAAACCCTAACCCCTAAACCCTAAACCTGAATTGGTTTTGGCTGCTTTCTGGCCCCCAAAGAGGATTGACGAGATGTCAATTTCTGCATGCAGCCGAGTCTCTTGGCAAGCAGCTCCCTGGCTTGAAATGGGGTTTAGGGTTTAGGGTTTAGGGTTTAGGGTTCAGGGTTTAGGGTTTAGGGTTTAGGGTTTAGGGTTTAGGGCTAGGGTGACTTAAAGGCTGTATGGTCCTTCCTGATCTCTATGCAGCCCTGTCACCCTCCCCCCCCTCCTAACCGTGTAGTCGAGTCAAGAGGTTGGCGCAGAGCTTTGTACATTGCATGTTTGTCACCGGAAGTCCTAACTCTAAGCCTTAAGCCCCAAAGTCTACACCCCAAACCCTTAAGCCTTAAACCCTCAAACCCTAAACCCTAAACCCTAAACTTTTCAAATCACCTGCCCAGCTTCCTAGGCGTGCAGTGGAGCCCCTTGGCTTTGTCAAGCCACCCGCAGCTTCGTTGTCCACCCTTAGGATTTAGGGTTTAGGGTTTAGGGTCTAGAGTCTAGGGTCGAGGGTTCAGGGTCAACCCTAAACCCTAAACCCTTGACCCCAAGGGTTTCGCGCTGGGCCTTTTTCGGGTTTGTGTTGTGTTCGGTTTTTGGTGTGGGGTCTTCTTCTTGCCTCCTAGCAGTGGGTTTTGCACACAGGGTTGCTGGTGTTCTGTATTCTAGGACCCGGAGTGGGCGCTGATTCCCTTTTTGTTTTTGGGTTTAGGTTCCCTTACAAGGCCCTTTAAGCCAACAAGGGCACCCCTTTCATTCTGCACATTCCTAGAGTTACTCTCGGGTCTAGGTATAGAACGCGGCCCGAATTCATTTCCCAGAAGAGGTATCACCCTAGCAGCCCTGGAATGTAAGGGTAGTTGCTTGGCCCTAAAAATGTGGGCCCTGACCTACCCTCATAACATACCAAAGTGCATGGCCACACGCTTCCATCACAAGCCCTAAGCCCTACACCTAAACCTTGAACCCCAAACCAAGTTTGGGGTTAGGGCTTAGAGGGACGCAGCCGAGGGCCCGCGATCGGAGATCTTCAGTGTCTTGGCTTGAGAGTAGAGCAGGTGGGGAGGTGTGGGTGGAGGAAACCCCTCATCTTGAAATTTTTGTCCCACCCTAAACTCTAGCCCCCCTCATCCCTCACGGCCTTGAGCCTAAGCCCCCGACCGAGCTTTCAAAGGTTTGGGGTTCAGGGTGTTGACACGCGGTTCCCTCCCTTAACCTAATCCCTCAACCCAAATCCCTGAATCCTCAACCCTAAGCCCTAAATCCCTACACCCTAAACCCTAAATCCTAAATCCCTAAACCTCAAACCCAAAACCCCTAAACCCTAAAATAGACCCCGAAATCCCTAAACCCAAAACCCCTAAACCCTAAAATAGACCCCGAAATCCCTCAACCCTAAACCCCCAAATCCCTAAATCCCTCAACCCTAAACCCTCAACCCTAAATCCCTCAACCCCAAAACCCTAAATCCCTGAATCCCTAAACCCTAAATCCCAAATCCCTAAACCCTAACACCCTGTTCCATAAATCCTAAACCCTAACACCCTAAATCCCTAATCCCTAAATCCCCAAACCCTAAACCCTAAACCCTCAACCCTAAATCCCTGATTCCGAAGCCCTAAATCCCTACACCCTAATCCCCATAAACCTCACACCCTAAACCATAAACCAACCCCAAAACCCTAAAACCCTCAACCCTAAATCCCTCATCCCTAAACCCTAAACCCTAAACCCTAAGTCCAGGCGAGCCAGATGCTCCTGGTAAGGCCAGCTCGGATGGCGTCAGCCAAAGTGCGTCCGAGCACCTCGGCCTTGGTTTAGCGTTTAGGGTTTAGGGTTTAGGGTCTAGGGTTCAGGGTTTAGGGTCTAGGGTTCAGGGTCTAGGGTTTAGGGTTCAGGGTTTAGGGTTTAGGGTTTAGGGTTCAGGGTAAAGGTTCAGGGTTCAGGGTTCAGGGTTCAGGATTCAGGGTTTAGGGTTTAGGGTTTAGGGTTTAGGGTTTAGGGTTTAGTGGTCACGCTGGACAAGAAAGCCTGGTTAGCCCTGGGGAAGTTCCCGAATTAAGCCAATCACGGCGCGGGATGTCTCAAGTGACTTCTGGGCCTAGGCCCTAAACCCTTAACCCTAAACACCCTTCAGTCCTCAACTCTCCCCCCACCCTACACCCAAGCCCTCAGCCCTTCCCTATGAAGATCCAGTGGGTTCTTTGGGCCCTATACACCGCCAAGTAGCCCTCATATGGCACCTAAATGACCCCTACGGTCCCTTAGAAGGCTCCCTCCTTTAGCCCCTTGATCCTTGGAATCCTTGGATCACTGAGGTTGGCTCGGTTGGCTCAGCGTCGGAGTCTGAGAGTTACCCGTGCTCGCGGGACCCCTTGGGTCGCTGCTGCCTCCTGAACCCTCAACTTAGGGATGCTTGGGAATGGTGTTTACTTTTTGGGCACTAGCATTCCGAAGAAAAAGCTGAAGTCACAGAGTTTGCTAGGATTTCAAGTTCAGCAAGCCCTAAACCTGTTTTGCGGATTCCAGTAAAGTGGGGTACCTTGTCTTGGGATGCAATAGCAAGGATTACCGTACGCTAGGGAATATTAGGTTTTTTTTTTTGGGGGGGGGAATGCCCTAAACCCTAAACCCTAAACCCTAAACCCTAAACCCTCAACATAACCCCTAAACCCTAAACCCTAAACCCTAAACCCTAAACCCTAAACCCTAAACCCTAAACCCTAAACCCTAAACCCTAAACCCTAAACCCTAAACCCTAAACCCTAAACCGCAACCCCATCAGGGTTGGGTTGAGGGTTGACAAGCTGAGGAAACCCTGTAGAGTGGGTAGTGTCGCGGGCCCTTAAATTCAGCCCCTCACTTTCTTCAAAGGGTTCCGAAGTATGGGTCCTTAGGTTGTACAGGGTGACCCTAAACCCTAAACCCTAAACCCTAAACCCTAAACTGTACAAGGGGTCCCGTTTTCAGGGCCCATATTGCGGGACCATGTACCCTAAGAGTTGAGGAAGCCCTTGGGGTACTATAGGGGTCGGAAGAAGTACGAGTAGAATTCCCTTATGGTGGTCTCTTTGTAAATATGCTACAATAACCCCCCCCCCCCCCCAATATTTTAAGGAAAAAGGCCCCTATAGTACCTTTGTTATTGTGGGGTATCATTCTACATTGTTAAGGCTACTTAAACTCAACAAGGAATCTACATGTAAATTTTTAAATACTCTGCAAACCCCTAAACCCTAAACCCTAAACCCTAAACCATGAACTAGGTACAACCTTAGGGTTTTAAGATCCCTTGTGGGAAGCATGTGGGTCGGACCGGTGATTTTGTGGGGAGAAGGGGCCTCTCCACCCTGAACAGTTCAGGGTTTAGCGTTTAGGGTTTAGGGTTTAGGGTTGGAAAATGCCCGGCAACCTGGATTGGCCATCTTGGTCCGATTCTGCCTGCAGTCACCAGCAACACTGCGGCGGGAGCGCCGATGTCATTTAGAATACATGCCTCTGGATTTAGGGTTTAGGGTTTAGGGTTTATGCAGGGCCTTTGTCTTTTCCAGAAATCATGCAGAGCTCGCGAGAGGAAGCTCAGCGAAAGCTTTATGCCCCAAGAGTCCAAGAGCACGAAAGCCCCATAAGCACCGAACCTCCAATTTCACGGGGCAGCTTCTCGACTCTTTGCAGAATGCTTGGAGGTTCACGGCACTTAGTAACCCAATTATAACTGTACTTGTAACCCAATTGTAGCCCTATTAGGGTACTCAAGGGGCTAATGGGCGGGTTTTTCTACACGTATAATTGGGTTCAGCCCTCAACCCTAAACCTCAAACCCGTATGTTGACTAGGCGAGGCTCCATGGTGGCGATGCCCTTCTGTGATGGCCTGAGTTTGACCGCAATTCACTCCGGCTCAGTGGCTCAGTGTATTACGCCCCCCCCCCCCCCCCCTAAACTGTTGGGGTTTAGGGCCGTGTAGGGTTTAGGGTTTAGGGTTTAGGGTTCAGGGTTTCAGGGTTTAGGGCCCTAAACCCAAAACCCTAAACCCGAAGCCCTAACCCCACTTTCTAGCTTGCCTGAGGACGAGGACGACGATGATACAGACTCCTCGGAGGTGACGGCATGAGAACAGTAACCCTAAACCCTCAACCCTAAACCCTAGCGGTTTAGGGTTTAAGGTTTAGGGTTTAGGATTTAGGGTTTAGGGTTTAGGGTTTCGGGCCCTAAACCCTCAACCCTGAACCCTAAGCCCTTAACCCTAATTACTTCGGAGCTTAAATCCCCTGCGCCTCGTACACCGGTTCGCGGCACTAGTTGGTGCACTGCGGGTGTCTTCTTGCGCTGGTTTAGGGTTTAGGGTTTAGGGTTCAGGGTTCGGGACATGTTATGTTTATTCTTACTTGGGCTTTCGGAAGACCAAATTCAGGATCATCTTTCAGGCTTAAGTGGATCATATCTAGCTGATTACTCAGACGGTTTACATAGGCCCGGCCCAGCCTCGTCCAGGGTTGGTTGGTACCCTTTTATGGCTTGCTCGACCTCGAATTGGGTGCTAAGCACGATCAACCTGGAAGCCCACCAAACCCTCTAAATAACGCTATAAGCCCCGTAAACTCTATAAACCCTCTGAACCCTCTAAACTCTCTAAATCGTGCACAGCTCTAAACCCTACACGCAAAACCCTAAGAACCCCGAAGAAATTTTAACCCTAGGGGCCCTAAACCTAAACAATGCTGTCCAGGCCAGTCGGTCACCACGGGAGCAGGGGTTGGGTCTTCCATCCCTTGGCAGTTCCTCGGCTTCTGAGGTGGGGGGTTTAGGGTTTAGGGTTTGGGGTTTAGGGTTTAGGGTTCAGGGGTTGGGGTTTAGGGTTTAGGGTTTAGGGTTTAGGGTTTAGGGTTTAGGGTTTAGGGTTTAGGGTTTAGGGTTTAAGGTTCAAGGTTCAAGGTTCAAGGTTCAAGGTCTAGGGGCTTGGGTTGATTTTGCACTCGCAGTGGCCTGGAGGTTGGGGTCCTAAGCCCTCAACCCTAAATCCTAAACCCTAAACCCTAAACCCTCAACCCTAAACCCTAAACCCTAAACCTCAATCGCGGATCGCGGATATGGCAAAGTCCATGCCTCTGAGGGTGGAAACCCTGGAGCCGTAGGTACTGTACCGTACTTGGAGGTTCATGGGGTTTAGGGTTTAGGGCTTAGGGTTTAGGGTTTAGGGTTTAGGGTATAACCCCAATCATAACTGTACTTGTACACCCCCCTATAAGTCCCCCAAGTAGGCTATGTAGATACACACATATATATATATATATAGAGAGAGAGACTTATAGGGGTTTTAAGTACACATGAACCTCCAAGTACTCGTATAGGGTTTCGCTTTCATTGGGAATATTTTAAATTTCTGGGCACAACAGTTCTTTAAGAAACAGTGGAAATTAGATTTTTCCAGGGTTCCCATTTCAGTACAGTACTTACTGCATACAATTCAACGCCCGACTTGACAACACCCTCAACCCGAAACCCGAAGCCCTACTCGTACAACAGCCTAAGCCCAAGCTACTAAAACCCGAAACCCTAAACCCCAAGAGCCCTAAACCCTAAACCCTGAACCCGCTGAAAACTGCCTGGTGCAGCCCAGGCGCGCACCATGGACATGGCTGCGCTCCTTGTGTTTTCCACGCGCAACAGGCTCCAGGGTTTATAGGGTTTAGGGTTTAGCGTTTAGCGTTTAGCGTTTAGCGTTTAGCGTTTAGGGTTTAGGGTTTAGGGTTTAGGGTTTAGGATATATATGTGGATATGTATATATATATATGTATATAGATAGGGGTTTAGGGTTTAGGGTTTATAGGGTTTCGGGTTTATAGGGTTTTGAGGGCTTTTGGGGGGGTTCACATTTTTTTGGGGGGCTTTAGGGTCTTTAGGTCTTTCAGGATTTTGGGGTTCAAGGGCTCAAGGGCTTGCGTTTAGGGTTTTCGGGTTCTCGGCTTTTAGGGTCTTAGTGTTGGGGGCTTTAGGGCTTCAGGTGGTAGGGCTTTGGGGCTTGTGGGGGTTCATGTTAAAGGCATAGGGTGTAGGGTTTAGGGTTTAGGGTTTAGGGTTTAGGGTTTAGGGTTTCAGGTTTCAGGGTTTTAAGGTCAGGGTGTAGAGTGGCGAGCAGACCTTACACCCTGAGCTTGCAAGCCCTCATCTTGGGACTTAAGGGGGTGTTCCCCAAGTAACCGTCCTTCATAGGGACTACGTATGATAGGGGGTACTAGAATCCCTCTGAAGGGCTGTTTTAGGGTTTAGGGTTTAGGGTTTAGGGTCTAGGGTTTAGGGTTTAGGGTTTAGGGTTTAGGGTTTGGAAGAAGGGGGAGCATCCCAACCCTCAACTCGAAGCTTGTTTGCCGCAGGTGGGCTGCAGAAGTGGCTTTGACTGCGTGTTCTGTCACCACGAGGATCACAAGGCTGGGGAAGTACCATAGGGGTCGGAATATTCCCTTGTGGCTCCCATATACTTATACTTATAAGAACCCCCCCCCCCCCCCCAAACCCTGTTCTGATTCTGTAGGCCCCTATAGTAGAAAGATGCCTCAGGCTGAACCAAAGAACACCGCTCATGTTGTTGACGGCGTCTTTCTTTTCCTTAAACCCTAAACCCTAAACCCTAAACCCTAAACCCTAAACCCTAAACCCTAAACCCTAAACCCGAACCCCAAACCCTAAACCCGAACCCTCAACCCTCAACCCTAAACCCTGAACCCTGAGGGTTAAGCCCCGAGCCTGAACCTTAGACTCCTTCGTCCCATACATTTGTCCGTTCAGGCTATGTTTCCTTTAGTCTAGGGGACCCGGGAAGCTACATGGGCCCTGAATATGGTTACTTTCCTGCTTTAAAGGGTTCTGCTGTATGGCCCTTGGATTGTTTAGGGTATATGAGGGGTATACAAGGCGTCCCCTTCTAGGGGCCCATACTAAGGGACCATTTAGCTACCCTAAACCCTAAACCCTGAAGGGGGTCCGCTTTTGAGTCTAAACCCTAAACCCTAAACCCTAAACCCTAAACCCTAAACCCTAAACCCTAAACCCTAAACCCTAAACCCTAAGCCGGGACCCTCAACTCCCACTTTGCTTTCGCACGTGCAGAATGAAGCTGGTGAAGGGATGGCAACGGCCGCTTGGCATCATTCTCCGTCTCCGAGCTAAGGGTTTAGGGTTTAGGGTTTAGGGTTTAGGGTTTAGGGTTTGCTGAAGTACGCAGACAGCCAGGGCCCCTCACAAAGAAAAGCAGAGAAGATGACACTTGGGGCATTCTCTGAATTGTGGGCCCTTTTTGGGTGCTTAACCCTAAACCCTCAGCCGTTTATTCAAGGCTCTGCAGCATTCACAGAAGGGACCATATAGCTACACTAAGTTTCAGAACCCCTCGCACCTGTGGATTCGATCCTGCACTTTGCAACCCCAACCCCCAAACCCTAGACCCTAAACCCTATACCCTAAACCCTAAACCCCAAACCCCAAACCCTAAACCCTAAACCCCATCAGCACAGCCTTGACCCTGTCGGGTTTTTGCAGCTTGGAGAGTTTCGGCTTAAGGTTGCGGTTGTTAGGTGTTTAGGTTTTTAGGGGTTTAGGGGTTTGGGGGTTTAGGGGTTTAGGGTTTAGGGGTTTGGGGGTGTAGGGCTTTAGGGGTTTAGGGGTTTAGGGCTTTAGGGTCTAGGGCTAGGGGCTAGGGGTTAAAGTTTAGGGTTTAGAGTTTCCATGGAAAGCTCCTGATTAGCAGAGGGCTAAAGTTTAGGGTTTATAGGGGCTTTAGGGTTAAAGTTCAGGGTTACGGGTTTCCATGCTGGCGTTTTCCTGATGAGCAGCATGACATGCAAGAGAGACCGAGAGCTCCAACGTGCGCATCTGCTCTTGGCTGAGGAGGCTCTCGATTTTGACAGTTGAGTCAGCGGTGAGAGTCTGAACAGCACCAGCAATGCTCGTCGGCGACCGGCACTGCTCAATCTCTGCTTTCCAGCTTTTCTGAATCTTCTAGATGTGTACTTAATTGGAGGTTCACTGCGTAGTCATGACTGCGTTTATTCCTAGGGCAACGCTTGCTTCGGGGCTTATTTTTAATTCGAGTTAGTTCTCGAACTGCCCCATGAACCTTCAGGTGGCTCCCGAACCCTTGTAAGGCAAGCCCTAAACCCTAAACCCTAAACCCTAAACCCTAAACCCTAAACCCTAAACCCTAAACCCTAAACCCTAAACCCTAAACCCTAAACCCTAAACCCTAGCCCTACACATGACTACCCATGAACCTTCAAAGTGCTTCAGCTTCCAGGAAGTCGTCAGAGGCTTTCAAGAAGCCAAGGCCTCGCACTGGCACATTTCTCTGTGGTGGGGCCGTTTAGGGTTTAGGGTTTAGGGTTTAGGGTTTAGGGTTTAGGGTTTAGGGTTTAAGGTTTAGGGTTCCGTGTTCAGCGGTTTTAACGGCGATCTTGTGGTACCCGTAGACACAAGCAGGCATCAAGACCATGCCCCAGACACGGAGTCCTGCTGAATTGGAGGGCAAGTTTTCGCTCATAGAGGAGTGAGCTGCATATGGGTAATACACCCGCCTTGTCTTCTCAGGTCGGGCCCCTGGGACTTGGGTTTAGGGTTTAGGGTTTAGGGTTTAGGGTTTAGGGCTTAGGGCTTAGGGCTTAGGGTTTGGGGTTTGGGGTTTGTTACATTTTCCCTCTTTGGGGGGTTTTAAGAGGATCACATCCAGGGATATTTCTCTGATGGGTTTAAGGGGGCCATCGTTTGGGATGGTCCCCCTCTACTAGCAGTCCTTAGCCTCATCCCGCCTAAGGACTGCTAGTATAAGGTGGAGTCCCGAGCCATCCTATAGGCTTTTTCACAGATGCCATTACACCAGGCATCCGTCCCACTCATTGCCGCCTGGTGCGCGACCATGGACTGCATGTAGCCAGAGGAAAATCAGTGTCTGCAGCGTTTTGTGTCTTTAAGAGAACTTCCGTGGATTTTAGGGCCCAAAAAACGTCCCAGAGGCTCATCATACCCCTTAGATGAGGATGGCTCCATAAGTTATACCATGGTTGCGCTGCTGCAGGCGGAGTATCGTGGCCAACCCTAAGCCGTAAGCCCTAAATCCGATCCCCGAACTGACGGATAGTGGAGCCTCTGGTCAAGAAATACACGACAGCTGTTTTAGCAACCCCAAGCACTGGCGCCCAGCAGGTCAGGGATTAGGGTTTAGAGTTTGGGGTTTTAGGGTTTACATAGGTTTTAGGAGCCTAAACCCTAAACCCTCAACCCTTTTAGGGGTTTTGTGTTGGACCTGCTTTAGGACGGGCCCCTTGAATTAATTCATGTTGGCCGGGCTATTCAGGGCACCCTGACTGCTTGGGGGTGCGCGGTGGGATCCGCCATTCGGTCAAATGGTCCGGGTGTCGTAAGAAAACTCCGTGCCTAAACCCTAAACCCTAAACCCTAAACCCCTTTAAAATCAATTGCCGGGCATCGCTGTCCCTTTTACACTTTTATGACTCGATCTCCTCGCTATTGAAATCATATAAAATCCGTGGACTGTGTAAAGAGAGCCAAAACCAGCTTCCACTGTTCTGGGGGGGGGGGGGGGGCCTCAGCAGTTGAGGATTTCGGGGATTTAGGGTTTGGGGTTTCGAGTTTGAGGTTTCAGGTTTAGGGTTTTGCTAGCTTGGCTAGCTTGCGTAGTCCCAATATGCGAGGAAGCGAAGGGGAAGCGCAAGGAAGTCATCCAGCCACCAGAGACTTCAACCTCCATCAATTGGGGAATGCTCCTGAAGGCATACATGGATCCCAAGTTTTGTTTCAGGAACTAACCCCTAAACCCAAGCCCTGAACAGTAAACCCTAAACCCTAAACCCTAAACCCTAAACCCTAAACCCTAAACCCTAAACCCTAAACCCTAAACCCTAAACCCTAAACCCTAAACCGCACAGACGAGGGGGTGTCGGGGTCTCCGGGCCCCTTCTTCCGCCTCCGTATCAAGCCACGTGCAGTCTCCTCTCCTCAGCCAAGAGGCGGGCGGGCCTTCCGAAACTTGGTTCTCAGGGTTTAGGGTTTAGGGTTTAGGGTTTAGGGTTTAGGAGGGTTTAGGGTTCAGGGTCGAGGCTGAAGATGTTTCGTTCCCAATGGTTTGTGTGTGCAGGTGCAGAAAACATGCACTGCCAGCTTGAAGGTGTCAAAAGGAGAGCGCACAAGGATCGCAGTTGGCGAAGTGATTTGGCAAAGTTGTACATTGCCTCCTTGACGCCTGTTTGGTTGCGACATGTAGCATCACCATGTATAGCCCACCTCCGATGGCTCTGTCCAAGACCCTACAGGAAGCCCTTACAGGAAGCCCTAAACCCTAAACCCTAAACCCTAAACCCTAAACCCTAAACCCTAAACCCTAAACCCCAAACCCCAAACCCCAAACCCCAAATCCCTAGCTGTTGCTGTGCAGGCTCACGACGCACTTGCTGCTCTTTGTTCGACCATACTCTATCTGTAGCCACTCTCGTCCTCAACAGCTCCTTTTCACAGACCCTAGGGCTCCAAGTATACAAGTAAATACCTACATTGGGGTCTAAAAATCTATAAAATCATACCTACATTGGGGGTCTAAAAGTCTATAGATAGTACCTACTTTGGGCTATTTGGAGCTTTATACAGCAAACGTTTTTTCACGTGACTCCACGGGCAGCTTCGGGCCGTGGCTACCATGGCGCTGTTCGCTGAGGTGCCAGCTTTCCATCTAAGTGACGCCAACCTCCGAGAGCCGAAAATCCTACACCCCAAGCCCTTAAGCCCCTATAAGCCCTAAACCTCCACACCCTAAACCCTAAACCCTAAACCCCAAAACCCTCAATCCTGAGACCTAAGCCCCTGCATACCTAAAACCCTTTATCGGCGTGCCTGGCCTTGGCACTCACAGCAGTAGGCCGTGCGCTTGTAGAACACGGTTCCGTCGAATGGCCCTGCCGGGTATTTCCGAATAAGGACTTCAGAGTTTTTTGGGGGGTAGGTATATTAAGTATATTACGTGGGTGCCCCCCCCCCCCCCCAACTCCCCTTTTTTGGGCCAAAATACATGGCAAGCTTTTGCCTATGGGGCGCCTCCTTCAGCCATGTCAGTCGCCAGGCACGTCAGGGTCAACTAAAAGCCCCCCCCCCCCCCCAAAACCCCTCCAAAGCCCCCAAAAATTCCCCTAAACTCCCCTAAACTCCCCTAAACTCCCTAAACCTCCCCAAACCCTCCAAACCCTCCAACCCCCTAAACCCTCAAACCCTTCAACCCTCCAAGCCTAAAAGCCTGAGTAGAACCCTGACGAGGCCTTCGGCCAACCGGCGAGCGGCCCACGAAGCACCGGAGCCAGGTGCGGCTCTGCATCAGTAGTGCCCTTATTCCCTTTTTGGGGGGCTTAGGTTCCCTTATAAACCCCTTTAGGCAAAAAAGGGCACCCTTTTTAAGCCTTGGTTACTGGGCAGCCTAGCCTTTTGTTGGTTCCTTGAAGAAGGATTCCACTATTTTGGGGTGTTTGTCAAGGGACGAGCAATCGTCTTATGGCACCGATCTCGAGCCTTGTTAAGCCCTTGAAACCTACGCCAGAAAGCTGTGAGTAGGGGGTTTCGGGTTTAGGGTTGAGGGTTCAGGGTTTAGGGGGTTGAGGGTTAGGGTTTAGGGTTTAGCCCTACAAAGGCCACACGAATGAAACAATGCAACAGGAAGGGCACCAACATCTTGTTTTGCTTCGAGCAAGTCATGCATGATCTTCGGGTTCTCTACAAGGAACAAAGGGGCGTGACCTATTAAGGACGAGTAAGATAGGGTCAGGCTTCAGGTATTTGTCGGTTTAGGGGTTCAGGGTTTAGGGATGTTGTCGGTTTCGGGTAGGGTTTAGCTCCTCTTGATTCTGGTTCTTCGATTTTGGGGCAAGCTAGGCCCTAAAACCCTCTTGTGCTGCTCCTCGACGGAGGCATGTCCTTGGCAATGGCATCGGCATCCACGGTTCTGGCTGCGGGCGTTGTGACGAAGAGGCGCAGCCACACAAGGCCACGCAAGCGAGGGAGGACTTTACTCAGGCTCAAGGCCACGAGCTTTCAATGGTTTAGGGTTTTGGGGTGGAGGGTGCATTCATACGCAAGCAATACACGAATTGATGGGAAATCATGCAAGCTTCCAGAATCGATACACCAAAGCCATTGAAATCCTAATTAAACCCGAAACCCTGAACCCTAAGCCCTAAGCCCTAAACCCTAAACCGTACAAACCCTAAACCCTAAACCCTAAACCCGACGACGCTCCAGGCGGGCGGGCAAGGTGCGCTTTGCCGTGGCTCGGCCAGCTCAAGCCCAGCCCTTAGGGTTGTGGGTGTTTAGGGTTTAGGGTTTAGGGTTTAGGGGTTAGGGGTTGGGGGTTGGGGGTTGGGGGTTGGGGCTCACGGTTTGGGGTTGAAGGTTTGGAGTTTGGGGTTTAAGGTTAAGGTTTAGGGTTTAGGGTTTAACGGATTGGGGTTGAGGGTTTAGGGTTTAAAGTGTGCGGTTCAGGGTTTCCCAGGAAAAGGGTGGTCCGCTTTGTCAAGAAGACGACTGCTGAGTTGATATGATATTAACCCTAAACCCTAAACCCTAAACCCTAAACCCTAAACCCTTGTTGGCTCAGGGTTAGCCTCAGCGAAGCTTAGGCAACCTTAGAGAGTAGTTGGGAGTATTAGGGAACCTTGGTTCATACCCGGAGTGCCTTAAGAGCCCTATAAGTTTGTATAGTGCTTATTGTTCAGGGCTTACTAGGGTTTGGCAAGCAGCGATCAGTCCTATGCTCAGAGTATGCTGCTTTCGCTGGTTCATTGCCCACTCAGCCGCAACAGGGATTTGGACATTTTTCAATTCAGCCCCTGGGCACACAGGAGTTTCTGGCCCTCCCCAAAGCTCTACTGGGTTGTGCTTTGGGATAATTTGTAATTCCCCTTCTTTCTTTGAAAGGGGACATATTCACAAATCAATTTTCGAAAGGGTTTAAAGCACAACTGAGTCTAGGGTCTGGGTTCTAGGACCACCAAGATTTAGGGGTTTTCAGGTTGACTCTTGTATTTGCGGCCCGTTACGGCTTCGGGTCAGGTTTTGTTGTTGCAACTGAGGCTTCAGAATTTCGGTCTTAAGTTATGAGGAATGGAGCCCAAACCCCAAACAGGCCCAACATGTAGATCATCCCCCCCCCTTGCAGTGCTTATCAAGGGTCTAAAGGAGAGACCCGTATAAGGGACCTTAGGGGTTCTTTAGGGATTGTTTGGGGGCTACTTAGCTATATAGGGGACTACATAAAGGTATATAGAAGGGTTAGAATGAGGTTAAGGGTCCCTTCTAGGGGTCCCTCCTTGTACCCCTTAAGCTTAGGTCTACGGTGGGACGGGCCCTGAATCCCAAACCCGAAATGCAGAGCTTAGGTCTTAGGATCGCACTTGGGATTAAGGGATCATAAGCCTTAGACCAAACGGAAGCTGCAAAATACAACTTGCATCTCAATCATGGCAAATGTAAGCTTGTGTCCTACAACAGTCAGGCGGAGATCAACTTTATGGATGGCAGTAAGGTCCCTAAGGCCACCTCTGTGGTTTACTTGGGTGCTGTCATTGACTCGCAAGGTAGGCCGGGAAACGAAATCTCTAAACGAATTGGGGAATGCAGGCAGGTCTTCAAGAAGCTTATGCGGGTTTGGAAACACACAGGCATTTCGCGTGAAAGAAAACTGCGCATTTACTATGCTTGTGTCGTCAGCAAGTTGACCTACAGCATGTCTACCATGTGGCTCACTGATAAGCATAACAAGATGTTGGACGCTTTTCATATTAAATGTTTGCGTTCAATTGCAGGCATTCCCACCACTTGGGGTGCTATGGTCATCGGATGTGAACGGATCCCCAACGAACAAGTACGTAGTCAAATGGGAGTGCACTATCTTTCGGACGAGGTCAAACTACAACAGCTGTCTTTGCTAGGTCACGTTTTGAGAAGACCTTTGACCCATCCAGCCAGGGTTCTCTCTTTCGATCGTTTTCTTCAGCCACAAGCATTAGGAGGCCCGTATAGAGCTGGTGCAAGAAGACATAAATGGAACGCCAAAATCTTGGAGTTAGCTATGACCATTACTCACGACCATTACTTCGGGGCGAGAGCAGGTGTGGGGGAACGTGAAATCAAATCTAAGCTGTTGGAGGTGTCGCAAAACAGACAAACTTGGTCTTCGGTTCTTCAGCGTGTCCGTAGTTCTTGGCGTCGCCCACGGGATGCCGCTGGTGCCCCACGGCAATGAAAAAGCCTTAGACCATCCTATCAGGGTTTAGGGTTCAGGGTTTAGGGTTGAGGGTTTAGGGTTTAGGGTTTAGGGTTTGGGGTTTAGGGTTTAAGGTTTAGGGTTTGGGGTTTAGGCTTTGGGGTTTAGGGTCTTTTGCCCCTTCCCAGGCATCCGTGGACCCCGCATGGAAGGCAGGGGCCGGAGACATTGAGTTGGCGTAATGTAAACCCTAAACCCTAAACCCTAAACCCTAAACTCCAAACCCCAAACCCCAAACCCCAAACCCTAAACCCTAAACCCTAAACCCTAAACCCTAAACCCTAAACCCTAAACCCTAAACCCTAAACCCTAAACCCTAAACCCTAAACCCTAAACCCTAAACCCTAAACCTAGGGATCCGAATTACGAGTAGTATTCCCTTATGGCCCCTTTATAATTACACTGTAATAGTATTCCCTTATGGTTCCTGAAAATAATTACTACTATCAGTAATCCCTTATGGTCCCTTTATAATTATACGACAATAACCCCCAAAACTCTAATCTAACTATTCAGGCCCCTATAGTAGATTAGCTCAGATGCCCCCCCCCCTCCCCCCGCCCACAAACAACCTTTGTTTGTTTTTGCGCGAGTTCTGAGGCTTTAGGCTTCGGGGTTTTCGGGGTTTTCGGTGTTTTCGGGGTTTTCGGGTGTTGGGTTTTGGTGCTTAGTGGTCTAGGAAGTTAGGGGTTTTGTTGGGATGTTCCCGCTCATGCTAACAGTCCTGAATAGGGATTGTAAGGGGGGGAATTGTACACAATCCCTATTAAGCACTGTTCGCAAAAGGGAAACATCCCAACCTAAACCCTAAATGTCTTAACCCTAAGCCCTAAACCCTAAACCCTAAACATCCTAAAAATCCAAAACCCTAAAAACGCTAAACCCTACTCCCAAGGGTTAGAGGGTTCAGGGCTACCTGATTCTTGGGGGCAGGGCACGCGGCCCTCGCAGTCTTCGCTGCCATTCCGCCCGGCTCCCGTCTAACCTGGGGTGACTCCCTGCAGTACTTGGAGATTCAGGGTACTTAGAACCCAAGTTCAGGGTTTAGGGTTTATAGGGGTTAGGGTTTAGGGTTTAGGGTTTAGGGTTTAGGGTTTAGGGTTTAGGGTTTAGGGTTTAGGGTTTAGGGCTTGGAGGTTCCGGGTACTTGGCAAGCCCAATGATAAATGTAGTTACAACCCACTTCTAAGCCCCAAGTAGTAGGCAACCAAAGGCTCCCAAGTACTATCTACTACTCCCTAAGGCTCCCCAAGCTTCTCGAAGGTTCCCTAGGTACTACCCCGGATGCCCCCTGAACCCCCCTTCCTTAAGAACCCCAGAATTCTAAAATCATGTAGAATTGGGGAATATTCAGTCATTCAAAGGAATCATGATCCTAGATAGACTGTAAGGAATGTTCCCCACTTGAGGGTATTGGAGCCTCTGGGACCTAAACCCGGAACCCTAACCCTAAACCCTAAACCCTACACCCTAGACCCTAGACCCTAAACCCTAAACCCTAAACCTTAAATAGCCTTAAACCCTAGACCCCTAAAGTGAAAGAACTCTCTCCCAGCATCAGGGCCCGACGGCCGCGTGAACTACGAGTCCATCGACCAGAGTCCAGTGTGGCACAGCCCGGAGTTCTTTTGGTTTAGGGTTTAGGGTTTAGGGTTAGGGTTTTGGGTTTTGGGTTCAGGGTTTAATTAGGGTTTAGGGTTTCGGGTTTTTCGGGTTTCGGGTTAGGGTTAGGGTTTAGGGTTTATGGTTTAGGGTTGAGATGTCCCCCACCCCCCTTATACTAACAGTCCTTAAGGATCTGGCGATCTTATTATGGACACTTCTCTATGATATGGTGCCTCCCCCCCCCCCCCCTTGTTTAGCATTTTCCCTTATTGGGTTCAAGAGGATCATATTTTTAGGAATCTTTGTCAGAGGGTTTAAGCGCGCGGCGGGCAACCTGGGATGCAGTGAGGGTCGCACTTTGGCCTCCGACTTTTGGCCCTAAACCCCCAAGATTTCAGGAAAACGCTTTAGGGTTTAGGGTTTAGGGTTTAGGGTTTAGGCGTTACGCCGTCTGCAAACTCTAAGGGTAGTTGTATAGGCCGTTATGCTACAAGGGGAGATAAGGGGTCCCCTTTCAAGGGCCCATACTCGGGTGCCACGTAACTCCCCTGAACCCTAGACCCTAGACCCTAAACCCGAAACCTAAACCCAAACCCTAAACCCTAAACCCTAAGCCCTGAGCCCTAAGCCCAGGTCTCAGGTACTCATGGGCACCGTCCGACAGCTCTTGGCCAAGTCAGCTGGCCATGACAGCCCGACCCCAGGAGTGGCGGAGAGCTTTGGGGGATGTTATGGGGTTTAGGGTTAGGGTTTAAGGTTTGGGGTTTAGGGTTTCGGGTTTGGGGTTTGGGGTTTGGGGTCTAGGGTTGGGGTTTGCCCATAGGCTCTAGACAGGAAGCAGGTTGGGCAGGGTGCCAAACCCCAAAACCCTAAATCCGAGTCCGCAACACCAAAGCTCTAAAGGCTGTCTGTACCTGCAGGTCCCCTAAACCCTAAACCCTAAACCCTAAACCCTAAACCCTAAACCCTAAACCCTAAACCCTAAACCCTAAACCCTAAACCCTAAACCCTAAACCCTGAACCCTTTCAAAGTCAAGGCATAGGCTCTCGCGCCGACGGGGGGGGGGAGCATTCGACTTGAGCTGCTGGGAGGATTCGGTAGGAGGGGCGTTGTAGGGCTGTTAAGGGTTTAGGGTTTAGGGTTTATGGTTTAGGGTTTAGGGTTTAGGGGTGTCAGCGTGTCAGGGGTTTTTGGGGTTGTTAAGGGTTCAGGGTGTCAGGAGTCTTTGGGTTTGGGGGGGGTTTAGGGGTTCAGGGGTTCAGGGTTTTCGGGCTTTTTGGGGCTTGAGGGCCTTTAGGGTTTAGGTTTAGGGTTTAGGGCTATAGGGACTGGTTAATAGGTTTTTGCCACCGCGAGGCCGGTAATTCGTCTTGAGTTCCGCTCCAGCTCCCCGATTCTCCATGCCCTACTCTAGGAAGAGGAACCCCAAACCCTAAACCCCAAACACTAAACCCTATACCTGAAACCCTAAACCCTAAACCCTAAACCCTAAACCCTAAACCCTAAACCCTAAACCCTAAACCCTCCTGTTCTTTTTTTCCTCTCTGCAGCAGCTGTGAAGGATACGACGGGGCGCCATCCTCAGCTCGCCAGCCTCGAAACCTGTTTTGGGGTTTAGGGTTTAGGGTTTAGGGTTTAAGATTTAGTGTTTAGCAGTTAGTGTTTAGGATTTAGGGTTGAGGATTTAGGGTTTAGGATTCAGGGTTGAGGGTTTCGGTCTTGGGGTTCAGGGTTTTTGGGTTCTGGGTCTGGGGCTTTAGGATGCCACGTCTGACTCACGGATTTTCAAAGCCCTACAAAGACCCTGACCCCCGACCCCCCCCCCCCCCCCCCCCCCCGATGAAGTAACCTCCAAACCCGAAGCGAAGCCCCATACGCTATCCCTACACCCTAAACTTAAACCCCCGGAGCCCTACACCCTATTAAACCCTTAACCCTAATCCTAAGCCCTGTACCCTATAACCCTATAGACCTATAACCCTAGAACCCTATAACCCTACAACCCTATAACCTACACCCTAAACCCTAAGCCCACCTCAAAAGGTGATGGAGTTGGTCCGGGAAGTGAACGACATGGAGGCCAGGGTCCAAGGGCTGTTGCTTCACGTTCACCAGGGAGGAATGTTTAGGGTTTGGGGTTTAGGGTGTTAGGGTTTTAGGGTTTTAAGGTTTTAGGGTTTAGGGCTTAGGGTTGTTCAGGGAAGTTTTGGGGTTTTAAGTGGCGTTTTGTTTGGGAGTTTAGGGGGCATGTGGAGTGGAGAGCTTATAGGAGAGTCGAGGATGTTTTCGATTCAGTTTGAGACGGACCCGCCCACCCAAGAGTAGGTTTTAGAGATTTCTGGGGGTTGCTTCCCTTGAAGGTTGTGGAACTGTGGAACCACTTGGAGGTTCATATAACGGGTAAGTATGGTTGTTCCTCATTCAGAGTACTTCTAACCCGACTTGTAAGTATGCATGAACATGCAAGCAACGGCGTATCTGGCGGGGGCCTGTGTGGAGTGCCCCGGAAGGTGTAGGTCGCAGGGTGTAGCAGCGTTCAGGGTGTTTGGGGTCCTTCCATGAGACTTGGGAACATGTGTTTTGGGATTCGCGCGCACGTGTGCGGGAAGTGCTTCAAAGGCATCGATGTGGGATGCCCAGAGACTCCAATACCCCTTGACTATGGAAGACTCCTCAAGTCCCATTCATGACAGGAGGAATCAAGAAGAATATTTTTCAACTCGGGGATATTGAAGCCTCGCTCTTTGGCCTCTTCCATTGGGCAGGGGATTCCTAAACCCTAAACCCTCAACCCTAAACCCTAAACCCTGTAGGAACTCTTTGGGGCTCCTTCCTGCCCCCCCCCCCCCCCCCAAGCGCGCTCCAAGGGAACGGCTGAAGATCTGCAGCTGAGAGCCCGGATCCCAGCCATCTGCTCCTTCGTACAGTAAACCCTCAACCCTCAGCCCTAAGCCCTGAACCCTAAACCCTAAACCCTACATAATCCTAAACCCTAAACCCTAAACCCTAAACCCTAAACCCTAAACCCTAAACCCTAAACCCTAAACCCTAAACCCTAAACCCTAAACCCTAAACCCGAAACCATAAACCCTAAACCCGAAACCCTAAACCCTAAACCCTAAACCCTAAACCCTAAACCCTAAACCCTAAACCCTAAACCCTAACCCTAAACCCTAAACCCTAAACCGTAAACCCTAAATAACCCTAAACCCTCAAGACAAAATATATAGAAATGTACGTGATATCACTCTGAATATCCCATGTTATTTGTCTGTTGAAATCGCTCCTGGCAAGCCGAATATTCAACTCACTTCAACTCGCTCAAACCTCCGCAGACCCCCAGACACTCCCCATTTAGTCCAGACCCCCCGCCCCAAATCCCCAGACCCAATCCAGATAGGGACACCCCAAAGCAAGCCCAGAAAGGCTCTAAAAAGGCCCTTAGACCACAAAAAAACGCACCGGACGCCCCGATAACGCCCGAGGCACAAAAAGGTTTCAAATTAAGGTTTGTGAGGCCCCAAATTGAGCCCCAAACCAAGCCCCCGCTCCTTCCATCCAATTCCCCGCCCAGCCCCCCCTAACCCACCCCCCCCCCCCCACCCCATAAATTGAAAACCTCTCGTCTAAAAACGACTTTCGCTCAAAGCGTTCCGCTCAAAACGTTATTGGGACCCAAGCCCTATACAATTTCCATAAGCCCTAAACCCCAAACCCTGAACCCTAAACCCTAAACCCTAAACCCTAAACCCTAAACCCTAAACCCTAAACCCTAAACCCTATCATAGACACAACGCGGAGTGTGCAGAGGCACGGAAAGTCTTTGAGGGCATCCTGCGCCGAGCTCAATGTGCCTGAGGAGCAGGAACTCTACGGCTCAACTTAGGGTTTAGGGTTTAGGGTTCAGGGTTCAGGGTTTAGGGTTTAGGGTTTAGGGTTTAGGGTTAGGGTTGAATTCAGCGGGCTGAGGGTTGAGGGTTGAAGGTTGAGTGGGCGAAAAAACCCTGAACTAAACCTTAAAACCCTGCACCTTAAACTAAACCCTCAAACAGCCCAAAACCCTAAACCCTAAGCCCTAAACCCTAAACCCTGAGCACTGCAGCCGGCCATTAAGGCTGAGCATCCTCGCGATTCAGAGAGCTTTTCTTTAGGGTTTAGGGTGTAGGGTTTAGGGTTTAGGGTTTAGGGTTTAGGGTTTAGGGTTTGGGACCGAGGGTTTAGGGCTTAAGGGTTTCGAGTCCTTGAAGTTGTGTTGTGGATCTTAATCTGGCTCCAGGAATAGTATGCCGTAGTTAAGAGTCATTGGAGAATCCACGCTTGGAGCCCCCTAACTTGCAATGTTGTTTAAATCACCTGTTCCTCAACGCTTTCGTACAGCTTCAGCGTGTCAAGCCGGGTCTACGCGCGCAGCCTAGAGCCTGCGCAACTCCAACAAAAAGCCTTAGCCGCTAAACCTAAACCCTAAACCCTAACCCTAAATCCTAAACACTAAACCCTTACCCCTAATTCCACCCCAAACCTTAAAAGCCTCCTACGCCCAACCTCTCAGGCCGAACCTCTTCATCGGATGGATCCCGCCTCTTTGGAAAAAGTGCCCCTATACCGGGACTCTGGCTGCTTGGAGGTCTAAGGTGCTTAATAGCCCAACTATAAAGGTTTAGGGTTTAGGGTTTAGGTTTTTTAACTACACGTATAATTCGATTACTAAGTACACTGAAGCTCCAAGTATACCGGGCCTCTGGCTGAGGTTGACTAAAGTTCTACGGGCCCTCACTAGGGTTTGGGGTCTAGGGTTCAGGGTTTTGGGGTGTTTTACTGCTTTTGTTGGGGGAAGGGGGGGGTGGGGGGGGGGGGGTTGGGGCTTCTTGGTTTTAGGGTTTAGGGTTTAGGGTTTTAGGGTTTAGGGTTTAGAGTTTAGGGTTTAGGGTTTAGGGTGTAGGGTTTAGGGTTTAGGGTTGAACCCCTGTAGAACCCAACCCGACAGAAGTCTTGTCTCTATAGGGCCCCCAAATCCCCACCCCCGAGGTGGTCTGCCCAAGCCCTTTCCCCAAGATGGCAGTAGGGTTTAGGGTTTAGGGTTTAGGGTTAGACTTAAACCCCATGATGCCATGTTGGGGAATCTGGGCCCTGGGACTACGGATCCGAAGCGCACTGTAAGACCAGTGCTTGCACCTCTTAGGAACTTACTTCTTGTTTGGGGTTTAGGGTTTGGGGTTTGGAGTTTAGAGTTTGGGGTTTCACTTAGCCAACAGTTGAACTCTAACGCTTTGGGACTCCCTTTGCAGGAAGCATTACAGTTTAACCATTGGTTCTTCCTTGGTTGTTGTCACAATGATTATGTGACTAGGATGCCCAGTAGTACCCTTATTCCCTTTTTGGGGGGTTTAGGTTAGGTTCCCTTATACACCCCTTTAAGCAAAAAAAGGGTACCCTTTTTAAGCCTATAGGTTACTGGGCAGCCTCGATGATTATGTAACTTGATAAAGGAATATGGCTGCATCCTTTGAGGCTGCGTGGCTTACCGTCTTCCTTTGCTAGCTGGGTTTGGGAGTACTGTACTTTAGTACTTTTCTTGGTTCTGGGTTCCTATTATAGCTACGTATACCTAAAAAGTATATACTTTCTTTCCAGGGTCTACTCCAAAGGTACGTTATAACTGCACGTTTATGAATTAGGTTTTAAGTAGCCTGAACCTCCAAGTAGGGTCATGCTGCGATCTGGCCAGGTATTTCCAGCCCAATGCACCCCAGTGGCTCAGCAACTATTCCTTCTTCCTGGCGTGGGCCACAGGGTTTAGGGTACAGGTTTTCCAGAGTTGCCAAGGTTGTGCCAAAGGAACGGGGGTGCCGCCATAAGCCCTAACCCTGAACCCCCAAAGAAGCTGTAATGACACTACGAGGTCTTCTACTTGCTGTTCCCGTGGCTCATGGGGTGCTGACCTCAGCATGAAAACACCGTAACAGGTCACAGGGTTTAGATTTTGGGCTTCAGGAGCTACGGTTCAGGAGCCTTGCAAGGGTTTTAGGGTAAAAACAGGTTTTTTGGCTTTTGGATTTCCGGCTATAGGTCTTTGGGCCTCGGGTGGGGTTGAGGGTTAGCTTGGGATGTTCCCCCTTATGCTAGCAGTCCTTTGTAGGGATTGTAGTAGATACCCCTTTTTGTAATCCCTATCAATGACTGTTCGTATAGGGGGGAACATGCCAAGGTTGAGGGGTTTAGGGTCAAGGGTGCTTGCCCCCCAAAGGCCCATGGAGGGCGAGGACCACGTGGACGTTGAGGCCCGACCTTCGGACAACTGGTGCACACCCTCATAGCCTGTAAGCCGCTCGGGGGCCCTTGCCGCAAGCTGCCCTCTACTTGTTCACCACTCCTACCCTACACCCCTAAACCCTGAACCTTAAACCCTAAACCCTAAGCCCTCAGCCCGAAGCCCTCAGCCCTCAGCGCATTGACAGCCCAAACTTCGATCGAAGACTCTCCAACAAGGCTTCAGAGACCCCAAGCCCCAAACCTTACGCCCCGTTAAGGGTCCCCTGATCCTAAACCCTAAACCCTACACCCGAAACCCTAAACCCTCCCTGGACCCTTCACCCCCCTCCCCCCCCTCCTACAACAAAAGAAAACACAACCCTACACCCTCCAGCCCCGACCTTCTCTCTTTTTTAGCCAACAGTCGAAGCTTCCGCGGCCTGCCTATTTTGTATTTCGCAACCGTAGGGCTCCAAGTATACAGAAAGTTTAGGGTTAATGTTTAGGGTTAGGGTTAGGGTTTAGGGTTTAGGGTTTAGGGTGTAGGGTTTAAGGGTTTAAGGGTTTAAGGGTTTAAGGGTTTAAGGGTTTAGGGTTTAGGGTTTAGGGTTTAGGGTTTAGGGGCTCCAAGTATACAAGTAATACCGACATTGGGGTCTAAAGTCTATAAATGGTACCTACTTTGGGCTATTTGGAGCCTTAGGGTAAGAAATGGTGGAGCTTAACTTTTTTTGAATTCTTTGCAGGAACGGTGAGCTTAGCCTTATTGTTGTAGTCTGTGTAGGGATGGAGGAGCTGAACCTTTTTGTAGCCCTTGATGACTGTACGGTGAGTTCTCTAAATGAGGGTCCCTTGTTGGGCACCCTAAGGAAGAGTAGGGGCCGCCGTATCATAGCCCTAAACCCTAAACCCTAAACCCTAAACCCTAAACCCTAAACTGTAAACTGGCCCTAAACCCTAAACCCTAAACCCAAATCGGACAATAATGTAGAGAACTGGCCATACAGAGATGGCGCAACCCTGAGCTTGAAGCCAGGTCCCAAAGAGTTGGCGGAGCGTCCTGCCTTGGGCTCAGAAACCAAGGCGTAGGTTTAGGGTTTAGGGTTTAGGGTTTAGGGTTTAGGGTTTAGGGTTTAGGGTTTAGGGTTTAGGGTTTAGGGTTTAGGGTTCCGTGAGGTCCTCGGTCGGCTGCTGACACCCGAAAACTCGCAAGCCAAACCCGACACCCTGAACTCAAACTCCCTAAACCCTAAACTCTAAACCTTTAAACCCTTAAACCCTAAATCCGAAACCCTACACCCTAAACTGAGTGAGCCTTACCAGGCCCCTGCCTGTGCTGGGAGGCTGCGGAGGCCAAATAGCCTGGCCAAATTTTGGCCCGTGGGCCTGGTGCTTTGCCATCCAAGGGCGAAGGCGGCAGCCAGCCCCAAGGCTTTTGCACTTTTTGGAACGAATTTCGGAAGGCTGTGGCCCCCTGCCTGGCAGGATCTCCTGCTTTGCCGGAAAGCTTTTGCCTGAACCCGCCTGAAAAGCAGGCCTGAGGCCCCTTGCTGGGAGGCCCTTTCAAGCAAGGGATCCAGATCCCCAACCAGGACGCAGCATCAGCAAGGGCGAAGGCGGCAGCCAGCCCCAAGCCCAAACCTTTGGGTTTTTGGCACTTTTAGAAAGACTCACAAGGCCACCACGCCTCCAACAAGGCCTTCCCGATGCAGCATCAGCTAAAGCGAAGGCAGCAGCAACCATCCCAACCCTTTGACTTCAGGCGCGAAGGCGGCAGCCAGCCCAATCCCAAACCTCTGACTTTTTGGCCCTCCCAGAAGCCCTCGAATGATGGACAGCTAAGCCCAACAACCATTTGAAAAGACAAAAACAACAAACGGTGCAGCATCAGCGTGGCGAAAGCGGCGAAAGCCCAAACTTCTGGTTTCACGCCCTTCCAAGCAAGTTTTCCAAATCCCCGCCCAACACGCAGCATCGCCGAGGGCGAAGGCGGCAGCCAACCCCAAGCCCAAACCTCTGACTTTTGGCTCTGCCAGCAGCCCTCGACGGATAGACATCTCCCTTGCAATGCCTAGGGGCTGCGAGCTTCAGGGTAGTTGATCTGCATCGATGCCGAGCTTCTGAACCCAACCAATAGACAAGAGAAAAATAACAAAAGCACGATCAGAGTTCAAAAGAACCCTAAACCCGTAGAGGTTAAGGCGAGGGTGGAGCGCCAGCGGGGGTGGGCTTATGCAAATCGGGGCGCGCGCCTGGGTGCTTTCAGCACCAGCGTGCCCACTCATTGAGACACCCTAAACCCTAAAACCCAAACCCTTGAGCTGCCAAACCCGAAGCCCGAATCCCCAATACCCTAAGTGCTTGAGCCCTAATTACACCCTAAACCCGAAGCCCTAAGCCCTTGAGCCCTAAACCCCAACACAATAAAGTGCGTAAGCCCTAAACCCTAAACCTAAAGCCCAACTCGCAAGGGCTTAAGCCCTTCACCATAAACCGCATACCCGAAAACCAAAGTCCTAAACAACCCTAAACCCTGAACCCGAAACCTCAAGCCCTAAGCCCTAAACCCCAAATCCGAACGCCCTTTACCCTCAAACCCGAAGAAACTCAAAGGCCCAAAGCCCTGGGCCTTGCCAAACCTGACAAGAGTTGATGGAATTTAGGGTTTAGGGTTTACGGTTTACGGTTTACAGTTTACGGTTTAGGTGTTAGGGTATAGGGTTTAGGGTTAAGGGTTTAGGGCCACAAAGCCTCCAAAGCCTAAAGCCGGAAATCCTGAAGCTGCAGTGAGGCCCTTCCTTCCGGAGTCGGTGTCGGGAGCTTGGCAGTCGTGCTTCGGGTTTACGGCAAACCCTAAACCCTAAACCCCAAACCCCAAACCCCAAACCCTAAACCCTAAACCCCAAACCCCAAACCCTAAACAGAAAACCCCAAAACCCTAAACCCGAAACCCCAAGGGCATAAGTCTCCCGGAGTCGGCTTGGTGCACAGAGTGGGCTCCTCTGCAGCTCCTCCTCTTGGGGGCCTTTGCTTACAAGTTCAGGGTTCAGGGTTTAGAGTTGAGGGTTGAGGGTTGAGGGTTTAGGGTTACATAAGGTTCTTACTAACCCCAATTGTAGCTGCTCTTAGAACCCAATTTTCACCTTATTAGGGTACTTGAGGGGCTTATAGGTCATAAGTACCCAAGTAGGGCTCCTGTTTTAGCTTGAGGCAATTCGGGAATCGGGAATGAGGACCCATATAGCCCCTGAATTTTACTGCCACCCGTCCTCCCGAATTTTCCGAAATAGTACGGTGTAGGGAGGCATAGGCGGGCTTGGGGCCTCCGGGCGGAGGCTGTGAAAGCGTAAGTTGAAGTGCTCTCACCCCTTGCAAAGGCACGTCGTGTAGCTCTCAGGATACTTACGCAGCAATGCAGGGGCATTCCTTCCGCCTAAATGTTGTCTTGAAACCACTTTGGACCCTAAGCTCTAACCCCTAAACCTTAAACCCTTAACTGGCTTCCTGCGGCAGGCGCGTGCCCCAGACTGTCAAAGCGGAGAGGTGTCGCTTCCTGGAGAGCGCGTGCCGTGGCCGAATCTGGACGTCCAGCCTTTGTTGGTTTGGGGTTTAGGGTTTAGGGCTTGCATTCAGCATCGCTCATCTAGGAGTGGAGGGTTTAGGGCTAGTTTAGGGCTTAAGTTGTGAGAGGGGTGCAGACTTTTTCGAGTCTTATAGGTTGAGCCTCCGCAGGGTTGAATTTGGAAGACAGTACAAGGAGCAAAAGGGAAGCTGACATGCTGTCCGACCCATGAGAAATTGCACGTCGCTTTTGTGCTAGCTTCATGCCATTGAGAAGAAGCAGCCCGCTGCACGGCCGTGAAAAGTGACCATTGGCTCGAGTCGGCGCGCGGTTGTAGACTTGCAGGCGCAATTAGCAGGGTTTCCACCCAAACCCAGCTTGCCTCTCAGTCTCAGCTCTTTGCTCTTTATAACCCATGGCGCGAGTCCTTCTGCTGCTGCTTGGGGTGGCCCTGGCGGATGATTGCCCCAAGGGTGGATGCAAGACGAAGGAGGGGGTTTCCGATATTAGGGGCACCTTACTGGGCCCTTATTAGAAGGGAATCCTACTATTAGGCCCCCCCCCCCCTAAACCCTAAACCCTAAACCTTAAACCCTAAACCCTAAACCCTAAACCCCAAACCCTAAACCCTAAACCCTATGTTCGTAAAACCCCTCCAGGACCACTGGCTCTTGCAAAAGAAGATCACGGCCTCGAAGGCGAGGAGTGCGGATGCTCCGGATGCCACAGCCGATGGCTACTGCTCCGTGAACTTTCAAACTATCTGGAGCCATGGTGCCTTGGACTCAGGGTGGTTTAGGGTTTAGGGTTTAGGGTTTAGGGTTTAGGGTTTAGGGTTTAGGGTTTAGGGTCAAAGGGGGTCTACCCTTTGAGCTTCTTGCATTACTCTGGGACCCAGGTAGTGATCAACTGACGGAGTGCCAGGGAGATTGTGATCGTGACAGCGATTGTGCTCCTGGCTTGAGATGCAACTTGGCCATGAAATTTGTTTGAAAAACTACCTGCAAACAAAATACCAGCAATCCTTGTTGGGTTTGGGGTTTAGGGCGTGTGGAATCCCAAGATTGTTGATTGAGTACTTGAAGCCCCAACAGAATTCTAATCGGGTAACCTGCGTTCTGTGTCAGAATTGGGACAAACAAGGCAGGAAGCGGGTATTGTCTGAATCGGTGCCTGGCTGCAAAGGACACAGTATCCCAACCTACGACTACTGCTACTTAGTAGCTGAGTGAGCACACTTTACACTTTTTGGGCTACTGTAATCCCCTATAGAGCTGAAAGTGTACACTTTTTGGGGGCTTATGAACTCAGCAACTAGCCCTAACCCCTAAACCCTAAACCCTAAGCCCTAAACCCTAAACCCTAGACCCTAAACCCTAAACCCTAAGCTAAGGCTACAATCCTGCCTGTGATGACGACGTACATGAAGGCCGTGAGCTCGACAGCAGCTATGGATCGCACGGTGGCCACAACATGCCTGAGTGTCTAGGACCCAGAGCAGGGCCCTTATTCCCTTTTTGTTAGGGTTTAGGGTTTAGGGCTTAGGGCTTAGGGTTTAGGGTTTAGGGTTTAGGGTTTAGGGTTTAGGGCAACTAGGACCCAGAGTGGGCCCTCAGTCCCTTTTTTTTTAGGGTTCAGGGTTCCCCTTCCCTTAAAACCAAACGGGTAACCTTTTTTTTCCTCGGTTGCTCCTGGGTCTAGGTGTGCTGGTGACTGTGACGGCGATGAAGACTGTCGAGGACGCCTGCGGTGCTTTCAGCGGGATGCCTTTGAGGAAGTGCCAGGCTGCGTGGGTTTAGGGTTTAGGGTTTAGGGTTTAGGGTTTAGGGTTTAGGGTTAGGGTTTTAGGGTTTAGGGAAGTGCCAGGCTGCGTTGGCAGAGGCCTTGAGGGTTACGACTACTGCTACGACCCAGACAGTGGCTTGGACTTGAGCATCTTTCTTTTGCTTTTTCCGAGAGGGAAGCATATGAATAGGGTTTAGGGTTTAGGGTTTAGGGTTTAGGGTTTAGGGTTTAAAACATCGTTCTCCCACAAATCTTCCGCAAAGGGAGTCCTCCGCAATGGGATGATGATCATGCTTGTTTTCTCCCGAGACCCTTTAAGCCCCCAACCCTAACCGTCCCCAGACCCTACCAAACACGAAACCCGAAATCCTAAACGCCCTAAACTATAAACCCCTTCACCCCAAACCCTAGCATCCTAAACCCTAAGCCCTAAACCCTAAACCCTAAACCTAAAAGATGTTCAGAACATCTCAGGCCCAGGCTATGGTGGCCCTCCGCGGGAATTCCCCCCACTGGACAGCAGCCGAGGCTCTCATGGCGGTCATGAGCTACTTGTCTTCACGGGGTGCCCTAAACCTTTAAACCCTGAGCCCTAAACCCTAAACCCTTAACCTTCCTTACTACAAATATATAGAAAAATGAGTAATTAAATAGATAAATAAATAATTATATATATATACATATGGTTTTTTCATTGGAACTTATGTTTTTCACGTTTTGCACTTTTGCAGCACTAGGAAAATCAAGGGACTAAAGGCGGCAGGCGTCATTTAGGGGTTATTTAGGTACATAGGGACTACATAGGGTATACATATGGGGTTATGTATGGGTGATATAGGGGAACAAGATGAAAGGGTCCCTTCTCTCGGGGTCCCTCCTTGTTCCTAAACCCTAAACCCTAAACCCTAAACCCTAAACCCTAAACCCTAAACCCTAAACCGAAGTCAGGATGCCCGTCTGCGCCGGCGACTGCGATGGGGATGAGGACTTCATGGGCTTCCCTACTACCCCCCTTAAACCCTAAAGCGCTAAACCCTAAACCCTAAACCCTAAACCCTAAACCGTCTACCACCCCCCCCCCCCCCTAGGTTCGCCGCTTAAACACACTTAATTCGGCTTAGTTCTAGGGAGAACCCCAAGCCCTAAACCTGAAACCCGAAAACCCTGAACGCTAAACCTTAATTATGGAGGGAACCAAGGGGGGGAAGGTAGTTTACAGGGGGAAGTCGGGGAACCCATGAGGACTGCGCGGGTCATCTTCGCTGCTTTCAGCGCGACGCCCATGAGTCAGTACCTAGGACGCCCATTAGTACCCCTTATTCCCTTGTTTTGTGGGGGGGGGGGGGGTGGGGGTTGCGTTTCACTTCTAAACCCCTTTGGAGCAAACAAAAGGGCAGCGTTTTTTTTAGTCCTAGGTCACTGGGCAACCTAGGTACCAGGCTGCTCCGGCGTGGGCGAAGAAGGCTTTGACTACTGCTACGACCCGTCGATCAATGCGGAGCTGCCTCCTTCGTACGAGCCTCCTTCCTTCGAGCCGCCAGGTGATGGAGGCCCCCAGGAGAACCCCAAAACCCTAAAGCCCTAAAGCCCTAAAGCCCTAAAGCCCTAAAGCCCTAAAGCCCTAAAAGCCCTAAACCCTAAACCCTAAACCCTAAACCCTAAACCCTAAACCCTTCAGTCACAAGCAGAGTCGAACTTCTTCCGCTCTTCCTAGTTCGCGGAGTTTCGCACACGCAACAAATCCTGCATCGAAGTGTATGCAACGCCCCGAAAGGCTTGTCAAAACCGTTAGAAAGAGCCAGACTCGGTCTCATGGCATATCCTCGTGGCCTATTGCTACTGGGTGCCCAAGAACCCCCCGAAAAACACAGAATGATCATCCCTACATTGCCCTACTGAGAAGGAACATGTTCATGTACCAGAACCCCAAAAACCTCAAAGCTAAACCCCAAACCCTAAAGTCTTTGCCGAAGCTATCCTGGTCAAAGAAAAGTCGTCGCCGGGTGGTGGAGTGGGTGGGGGGGGGGGAGGTGGGGACGAAAATTCTTTTAAATGCTTTTTTTTAATGGCTACTAACCGATTGTAAGTGTAGTCATAACCCACTTATAAGCCCCTTAAGTACCCCTAACAGGGCTCAAATTGGGATATGAGTACAGTTACAATTGGGTCACGACGTACCTTGAACCTCCAAGTACTGAAATGTGTTTTCATGGATACTGAAATAGTTACGACCAGATTAGCTCCAACATAGGTACTCTAACAAGCTACCTGATTCCTTCAGTAGTTCATACCTGGCACCAGTTTGTAAGTTTGGAATAAAGTTGGTTGTTTATGTGGCTGCTGCTTGGGGATCCCTGAACCCTCAAGCCTCAACCCTCAACCCTCAACCCTCAACCCTAAACCCTAAACCAGACTTAATCTCATACACCTCGCAGGCGAGTGCCTCTGTGTCTTCGACATCGACAGGACGCTGACAGGCAAGCAGGGGGTCCATGGCCGCTGGTCTTCGTGTCCTCACAACGAGAAGGTGGGAGGGGTCTCGGGTTTAGGGTTTAGGGTTTAGTTCTAGGGGTTTCTCAAAATCAGGGACCCAGAGCCAGTCACACAAGAATGTTAGATTTCAGCAAATCACCTTAACCGTGATCCCTGAACCCGAAGCTTCCCCTCGTTCCCCTAAACCCTGGTTTAAGGGCTTTGCTTGGAGGTTCATGGTCCTTAGGAACCCAAATATTACTGTACATCTACCCCAATTATAACCCTACTAGGGTACTTAAGGGGCTTAGAGCTGGGTTACAGCTGCACTTATCATTGGGTTGCAAGTACCCTGAACCTCCACCCTAGGTGAGGGCACCCCCTAAACCCTAAACCCTAAACCCTTTTGGGGTTTTCCTGGCCTCCGAGGTCCGAGGTGTTTGGGACAGCGCGTACTCCGGTGGCACGCTCACATTGTCAGATGCAGGCGATCCAGAATCAAGCTGGGGAGGGCAGCGGCTGAGGGTTTAGGGTTTAGGGTTTAGGGTTTAGGGTTTAGGGTTTAGGTATTAGAGGGTAGAGGGTTTAGGGTTTAGAGGGTAGAGGTTTTAGGGTTTAGGCTTTATAGGGTTAAAGTATTTCTTTTGTACTCAAGAAGCATGCCGTCCGGCACGCAGGTCAGAACTTGGAGCACACCTTCTGCAATTCTTGCTACCTTGGCGTGGTCTCTGCAGGCACGGCCAGCGGCCGCAACTCTGATGAGAGGCGCTACTTGCTGAGGCGCACGATGCAAAATAAAAGCTATGCAGCTTATGGTTCTTGAGTGTGCAGTCTGTAATCGGATAGTCTGTAGGGTTTAGGGTTCAGGGTTGTAGTAATTCCCGTTGTGTCGTGTACAGTAGTAACACTTGCCGAGGCACGTGCTCAAGAGTCGGCCCTTCAATCGGCTCCGCGACAGAGTGACTTCAGCATCCTCGTGGACCGTGGGACAGATCTGGGTGAACTCTCCATTGGTCTTAGGCTGGCCTGACAGGAAGAAGCAGAACGCGGTAAAGAAGATTGTGTCGCCCTGCTCAATGAGATGTGGTTGTTTTTTTCTCCTTTGACTGACAGCGGTCACTCGGATGTTGGACTCTATACTATTGCGCGATCCAGCCAGAGTACGTACTGCAGGACAGGCGCAGTCTCGTGCGCCTTAGTATCATGCAACCGGCAAGCGCAGCTAAGGCAGTGGTACCAAAGGAAAGGGATCGATTTGGCAGCCCGGAACGTGCACTTCTTCGGGGACCGCACTGAAAACATCGGCCCATTTAGGGCGGCTTGTTTGCCTGCTTGGAGTTTTGCTGCTTGTTTTGTCTGTGCTCTCCTCACCCAGGTCCGATGGAGGTTGCCTTCGAGTTTTAGCCCTAACCCCTAAACTCTAACCCTAAACTTAAACCCTAAACCCTGAACCTAAACCCTAAACCCCAAACCCCAAACCCTAAACCCTAAACCCTACGAAAGAAATCAACCTGGTTTTGTTTCTTGGCACATCCAAGGAGACCGATTTCAACTCGCATGAGACTGGGTCCTGGAGTACTATAATACTGTAATACTTTTTTTGGTTCTGGATTTCTATTACCTAAACCCTAAACCCTAAACCCTAAACGGCTTACTCCAAAGCTAAGGAGATCTCCTGCGCGTCGAGGGACCGCAACATCGGCAACGGCATGGTTGGGCTGTGCGGTGCCGAAACAAATGAAGCTGGGTTTAGGGTTTAGGGTTTAGGGTTTAGGGTTTAGGGTTTAGGGTTTGGGATATTTGTTAAGTTCCCTTCTTTCCTTATGAGGCCACCTACTCATCAATAGTCTTCAAGGGGTTTAAAGCACAGCTCAGGAAATCGTGAACACCCGGGGCGTGTGGAAGTGCAGGCGCGTCTTGCTTAGGGTTCGTGGTTTTGTGGGGTAAATGCCAGAATTTAAAGCCCAAAGGATCCATGTACCTATATAGTATATTCTTGGGCCCTAAAGCTACTATATAGGAACCCCTTTAAGGCCCAAGTATATACTATATAGGTACAGAGATCCTTTGGGAAGAAGGTTCGTGTAAGGTGTTGGAAGCCAATTTGATAAGATTGTGACCTTGCTGGGGGTGTGCAGCGCTGTGCAATTGCAGGAGTTTCAACTGGCACAGCCTCAATGGGAGCAGCAATGAGACAGACTGAACTACGAGTTTGCTTAAGAACCCCCCTAAAAAAGAACAATATTGCCTATAATACCCTGAATAAGGAAGAATGGTTTATCTTTGGCGGGTTCTGAAGCAATTAGTAGTGAAGCATGCCCAGCAATTCAAACTGCTGTCCTTACTGGAGGCCCAATGCGGCCAAGTGCTGGTATCGGCCACAAGGGCTCTAGAAAAATGAGCCCGAAACCCTATAAACCCGACATAAACCCGACACAAACCTTACATAAACCGCACAAAAACCCACATAAACCCTACATAAACCCTATAGTAGTCTGGGTGAAGGCTTTAGCGTCGTAGCGGCTTAGACGGAAGCTCTTGAACAGCACCTCGGACCTGCCACAAGTTTAGGGTTTAGGGTGTAGGGTTTAGGGTTTAGGGTTTAGGGGTTTGGGGTTTAGGGTTTAGGGTTTAGGGGAGCAGCACCATGTGAAGTAGACTTAGGGGGGTTTAAGGTTTAGGGGTTTAGGGTTTAGGGTTTAGGGTTTAGGGTTTCGGATTTCATAGGTTTGGTGCAGGGCTCCTTTTGGGCTATTGAGAGGACATCTGCGGTGTCCCTTTTTTGGGGATACTAGCAATGTCAGCCCTACTAGGATGCCCAGTAGTACCCTTATTCCCTTTTTGGGGGGTTTAGGTTCCCTTATACACCCCTTTAAGCGTAGGTTACTGGGTAGCCTAGCCTAAGTCATGTCAAAGCAAGCGTACAAAGCAGTCCACTTCTTCAGGTGGCCGTGCTCAGATAGCAAGTCTCAGCACAGAAGCTTTCCCACAAGCAAGACGACAGAGACGCAGCAACATTGACCCCATAGGAGTCCGAAGTTTTCGTGTAATTGTGGAATAGACCACTGAGGGGCTGCGACCCCCCCCCCCCCCCAAGTAGGATTTCAGGAATGTTCCCTGGTTAGGAGATGTGTCAGGCCTCTGCGCCGTGCAGGTAGTTCAAGTGGGGTTTAGGGTTCAGGGTTCAGGGTTTAGGGTTTAGGGTTCAGGGTTCAGGGTTCAGGGTCTATAGGTTTTTAGGGAGTAAAACCCCACATGTGGTTTTGGGCTCCCGTTCTCATTTTATGCTATGGCCTCTCGGACCTTCGACCTCCTCTCGAAGCATTTTTCAACCCTGAAGCCGAACTTAGAGAACAATCTCCCCTTTTCCGCAGCTTCCCTAAACCCCAAACTTTCAACCCTAAGCCCTACAAGCCCTAAACCCTAAACCTTTTCCCCCCCTCCCGCCCCAAACTCTCGCAACCCACTCAGGAACTGTGCCTCGGTCTGCGTGAACTCTTGCAAGGCCTCTCTGGGAGTGGAGCGTTTAGGGTTTAGGCTTTAGGGTTTAGGGTTTTGGGTTTCGGGTCCCCAAAACCCCTTTGCAACTCAATTCTTGCTAGCAGGTGCCGTCGCAGGGTTGGTTGACCGATGACTTCGGCATGAAGCTTCACATCCAGCCGGACCCTCGGGCCCAGACCCCTAAGGATCCATGTGCATCTCTAGTATCTACTTTGGCCTTAAAGGGGTTCCTATATAGGGGTTTACGAAAATAAGGGACCCCCAATAGAGACCCCCCCAAAGGTAGGATCCCCTTATATAAAGTATCCCCTAATATCGTAAACCCCTCACTATGTAGGGCCCAAGTGCATACCGTACAGGTACATGGCTCCTTAGGGAACTTTCAGAACAGTTGCAATCGCTGAATAGAACCTGGGGTAGCCCCACGCACCTGACGGGACCGCGGGGGGGGGGGGAGGGCAGGGACGGGGGGTTTAGGGTTTGGGGTTTAGGGTTAGGGTTTAGGGTTTAGGATTTAGGGTTTAGGGTTTAGGGTTTAGGGTTTAGGGTTTAGGGTTTAGGGTTCAGGGTTCAGGGTTCAGGGTTCAGGGTTCAGGGTTCAGGGTTCAGGGTTCATTCTACCCACGCCCACTTCCATACGCAAAAACCACGGGGATCCAAGCTTGTCTATATATATATATATACATATAGATAGATAGATAGATAGATAGATAGATAGGGGTCGGATAATTGCTAGTAGTATTCCCTTATATGTCCCCTTTACAATTATACTATAACAACCCCCAAAACCCTATTCTAATTATTAGGGCCCCTTTTACGTGTCGGGCCAAGGCCAAACTACGACGACTTCAGCTGCCGTTGGCGTTTTGGAGTAGAGGCCGCCGGCGGACCCTAAACCCTAAACCCTAAACCCCAATTAAACCCTAAACCCTAAACCCTAAACCCTAAGCCCTGTCAAGGATCCACCGTTGCCTGGGCCAGAGACACAAGCCGACCTGGGGAACTGTTTGGCAACCACAAAAACCCGGTTGGGTTGCCATGAAGAGGTTGCTGAGAGTAGGAGTACTATAGGCAACCCTGAACCCTCAACCCTAAACAATCTATAGGGGAGTGAATAATTAGAAGAGGGCTTTGGTGGTTATTGTAGTACAATTACAAAGGGACCTTTTGGGAGCACTATATCTAATTATTCCGACCCCTATATTGCCCCTTTTCAGGTGCGTCCTGTCACGTTTTTGGGGGCCTTTCCTGAACCCTAAACCCTAAACCGGGAAGGCACCTCCGCTGGCAGAGGACGAAGCCGTGATGGCTTGGTTCTCAGACTTCATCTGCGAATCTTGAACCCAAGTTGCCAATCTGGCGGCAAGAGCATGAAAAAACAGGCTGCTGAAACCTTGAACCCAAGTTGCTAAAGGGTCCTGAAGCTCCGCCTGCCTTGCAGGCCCTAGGATCTTAGAGATTTGCACGCAAAAGCTAGGTGCCGTGCTTCACCAACTGCCCGTCTGAGCCCGACCCTCAGCCAGCTGCAGAGGGAGGAGGTGATTGGGGCAGAAACTGCTGAAACTGCTGCTGTTAAGGATTTCGGGTTTAGGGCCTAGGGTTTAAAGGGTTTAGGGGTTGTTTGGTCAAGTGGCCTGTTAAAGGAAGCGCCCACCCAGTGGCTTTCAAATCAATAGACGCTTGGGGCGTCTGAGGGTGGAGCATCTCAACAACATCAAGCTGTCCTTATCTAGAAGCTCAGAGCCCAATAGTGCTAAACTGCCAAAGTGGCCAGTGGAGCCCGGCGCCTTCCCAGGACCGAAACCCTAAACCCTAAACCCTAAACCCTAAACCCTAAACCCTAAACCCTGAACCCTGAACCCTGAACCCTGAACCCTGAACCCTGAACCCTGAACCCTGAACCCTGAACCCTAAACCCTAAACCCTAAACCCTATAAACCCTAAACCCTAAACCCTAAACAACCCTAAACCCTAACCCTAAACCCTAAACCCCAAACCCTTAACCCTTAACCCTAAAACCTATAGTAAACCCTACACCCTAAACCCCATCAGCCAAGGTACAAGGGCACAAAGGCCTCGCCGTACGTTGTGTTGATCCGCCTTTGCTTATGGGATGCAGTGGCTTCCTTCACTGCCAGGGCTGACCATGTCAAGACGCAGACAGCTTTGGGTTAGGGTTCCGGGTTTCGGGTTTAGGGTTTAGGGTTTAGGGTTTAGGGTTTAGGGTTTAGGGTTTAGGGTTTATAGGGTTTAGAGTTAAGGTTCAGGTCTGGGGTTTAGGCTTCGTGGGTCAGTCTTGATTCATGCACGGTTGCATGGGATGCTCAGCAATTGCCAGCGAATGCCCGACGTCCATGCTGGCCTGCACGGCTTACTACGCAAGCCAAAGCATTTACCAACACTGTCCCCTTAAAGCCCCATATCAGAACAACGTACACTCCCCTCAGCACCCATTTCCAGTCGAGTCGGCCCTATAGTCAGCGCATGCATCGACAGTCGCCAGCCAAGAGCCGTCGAGTCAGGACGCGCTAAGCATGCGGCAGAAGCTGCGCAATGATGCGGAGGCCTCCCAAAACCCAAAACCCACAACCCTAAATCCTAAACCCCTACAAGCCCGGTGGCACCCCAAGCACGTTGTGTTGTGCAGAGTTTCTGCAAGTAGGGTCTTTCTACCCCAAACATGTGAGCAGGCCAAAAAGGGCACCCTGTTTATTCCGATTTAGTCCTAGGTTACTTTTGGGTTGAGTCCAAGAGGGGTCCCCCATTTTGGGGAACCCTAAACCCTAAGCCCTAAGCCCTAAACCCTAAACCCTGAACCCTAAGCCCTAAACCCTAAACCCTAAACCCTAAACCCCAAACCCTAAACCTGCAGAAGGCGATGGTACCTTGTCATGTCATGCGCCAGTTCCTTGGCATTCGCAGCCACCTTTGAAATGATTCTCAACATAGGCAAACCCAGAGCAGGCCCTTATTCCCTTTTTTTGGGGTTTAGGGTTTAGGGTTTAGGGTTTAGGGTTTAGGGTTTAGGGTTTAGGGTAGGCCCTTATTCCGTCTTTTGGGGTTGAGGTTCCCTTATATGCCCCTTTAAGCCAGAAGGGCGCCCCTTTAATTCCTAGGTTACTCTTGGGTAGCCCAGTGGTGCCCTTTTCCCTTTTTTGTCGGTTCAAGGTTCCCTTATAAAAGTAACCAACCCCAAAAATCGGTGTCCTGATGCTAGTATGGCTATTGGGCGTGCGGTGGATTTTTGATGTTACGGAGATAACAGAGCAGAGCTCGGACGGAGATGTCTAGCTGGGCTCTGAACCCGCGGGACACTGGCCCAGTACTGGTAACCCTAAACCCTAAACCCTAACACCCCAAACCCTATACCCTAAACGTAAACCCGAAATCCTAAACCCCGCAAAGGCGGCCGAGCTGGAAGCCTCCAACGACCGTCCCCGGCCTCGAACGGGCTAAGGTGTTGTCACCCCTGTGCTCGAAGGGTAGTTAAATGGGTCCTGAACCCTAAACCCTCAACCCTAAACCCTGAACCCTAAACCCTCAACCCTAAACCCCTTTTAGGGCCTCTTATTTTAGGAAACCATATGGGCCCTCAATATGGTCCCTTACCCTCATCAATGGGTTCTGATGTATGGGCCCTCCGCTTGTGTAGGGTACATATAAGGGGTAGATATGGGGTCCCCTTTTAAGGGCCCATATGACCGGACCATGTAACTACCCTCAGACGTACACCCTACAACCTAAGCCCCATACGAGCTCTACCCTAATCCCGAAATCCCTTGTGATGGCCTGGTTTAGGGTTTAGGGTTTAGGGTCTAAAGGTGGTACCCTCGGGTTTGGGGAACCCTTTTCAAGATCCTCCTAAGGGAACTGAAGGGCCATATTCGGAGCATCTTAGAGAAGGCCTTTTGGGGGGTACAACTTGGGATGTTCCCCCTTGTACTAGCAGGGATTACAGTATCCCCAATTCTAATCCCTATTCGGGCCTGCTAGTATAAGGTGGAACATCCACAGGTACAACCTTAGGGGTACGAGTCTCAACCCCTTGGTCCAAGCAAGGAGAGCATTGCTCTGGCGGAGTAGGGTCGGTTTCGGGCTCACGGGCTTTAGGCGGTTGGGTTGCGGGGTGGGATGTTCCCCCTTATACGAACGGTCCTTACTAGGGATTTTTAGTACCCCGAATAGGTTTAACAGGTTTTAGGGCTGTAGGTTTTAAGGCTTATGGGTGTGCAAGGTTTTGGGCTTATGGAGTTTGGGGTTTGGCGGTGTACGCTGTAGGGGCGCAAGTGGCGCTACCCCAAAAACCTAACCCTGCCTAGACAACCCTAAACCCTCAGGTGGAGAGACTTGAATCCAAAGGCGTCCGCTCTGCTGCACCTCGGGCCCAAGCCCGGAACTACCTGCCGGGCTTCATCTGCTTAGCGAATCTACTTCTGGGGCAGCCTCCTAAACCCTAAACCCTAAAACCCTACACCCTAAACGCCTGGGTCGACGCTGATTGGGTTTCTCCAACCCCCAAAGAACCCAAAAGTCCCAGAGCCAACCCTTCTATTCCCTAAACCCTAAACCCCAAACCCTAAAGCCCAAACCCCAAACTCCAAACCCCCCCTGTTGAAGCCGCCGAAGCTGCCCTGTGCAGCATCCCCCTTACGGATGGGATGAAGGCGCAAGTGGACCTTGAGCGGAAAGGCCATGGGCTTAGGGTTTTTTTCTGGGCTTTGTCCCATTCCTGCAGGGAACCCTAAACCCGAAACCCGAACACCCTAAACCTTACGTAAGTAACCGCCAGCCCTGAACCCTACACCCTAGACCCTAAACCGTAAAACCTAAACCCCAAAATCTAAACCCTAACCCTAAACCCTAACCTTAAACCCCAAACCCTAAACGACTGCAAGCCGTACACTCTGAAATCCACAGGCGCGCTGGGTTTGTCGTTTGGGAAATCTTAAACCTGGAGCCTCAACTGCGGAGGAGCCTGAATTCGGGTTTAGGGTTTAGGGTTTAGGGCTAGGGTTTAGGGCTAGGTTTTGTGATTGGTTTAGGGTTTAGGGTTCAAATTTCAGGGTTTAGGATAGGGTTTAGGGCATGAGGCTTTAGGGCTTTAGCGGTTGAGGGTTTTAGCTTCGGGGCTATGCACGCCCCTACCTGGTGCAACTGTGGTCAGAAGTAGGAGCTAGCTTTGTGTGGGGCCCTTATTGCCCTTCTTGCATCTGCCCATGAGCTTTCAAGTACAACCCGAAACCCTAGCCTTAAACCCTCAACCCCACACGTAAACCCTGAGAATCCCAGTCGCAGATGCAGGGCACTCGGACTATGGCGCAGCACGGCTTCCGCAGCCAAATGTCGGCTGGTCTGCAGAGGAACGCTAAGAACCCGTTTTTTCTTTTTTTGTGGGGGGGGGGGGGAGGTTCAGGGCCATTGTGCGGTCCAGGGTTTTCGGGGATTTGTGTTGTTCCCCACGGTGTGAGATTTGAAAGTCAACTCTTCTCCTCACCCAGAACTCTTCTCCTCGGTCTACTCCTCGTTCATCCCTGGAGTGTGCAGCCCCAGCGTGTTGCTGGAGTGCCCACCCCAATGGAGTGCCCAGCCTCAGTCTGTCCCTGGAGTGCCCAACCGCAGGGTGTCTCTACCAAAGGGGTGGGGATGTTCGAAGCAAAATAACTTTGTTGTTTAGGGTTCAGGGGCTTTTGTTGTGGGAGAGCTACGCTGATTTCCATGCAATCATGTGGTGAGTTCTCTACATTATGGTCGCTTGTGAAGGTGCCCGAAAAATGAGGGGCCGCCTCACACTAATTACGGACCCCCCAAAGGGGCCATATTTTCGAGAAGTGACCATGTACCTTCATCGCATCCTCGGGAAAAATGGTGGTTGAGGTACGGTGCTTGCAAAGAGAAGGCAGTTCCTTTGGGAGGAATGTGCGGAATGGATGAGCGAGGTGGCAAGGTCAAAGCCAGGCTGCTTTTGTCGCTTCTCAAACCCTAAACCCTAAACCAAAACCCTAAACCTTAAACCCTACACCCTTTTGGGGGACAAGCGGTGCTCTCAAACGGCTGCTCCTTCGGCAAGGAGATGCTGCTGCTAGCGAGCATCATGTGGTTTGTCTTCAGCATCGCCTCTTGAATGCACAGCTATCTGAACCCTCAACCTAAACCCAGAAACCCTGCTAAACTGAAACCCTAGTTTGAAACCAGCACCCACGCCACTCTTGGACTTCCAGTTGTGTTCGAAACAGCACCCAGCTGGCAGAAGGCTATGGTGGGGCTCTTGTTTACGACCTTGAGAGCTCAAGACTCTGGACGCCTAGTAAAGTAACTGAACTAAGGTCCTGAACAAGAACTCAGTATCTTGAGAGCCGTATTGCAGGCCCCTAACCCTAAACCCTTTAAGGGATGATATAGGGTACCTCATTCCCTCATTCCCTACGAAGAACCAGCCAGCAATGCCTAGGTCGGGTGCACCTACTACTTCTGGGCCCTGCTGCCTGCATGGGAGGCTCAGCCGTGGGGTTTAGGGTTTAGGATTTAGGGTTTCGGGTTTAGGGCTTAGGGTTTAGGGTTTAGGGCAACAGCCATACGAACAGGGTTTCTATGACCGTTCTGGGTGCGTGTATTTAGGGTTCCTTAGGAATACTGGTAAGTGTACTGACTTGCTGTCGGATGCCAGTAGTAAAAACCATGCTTCCCTAAGCCCTAAACCCCAAGGCCCCTCGCCGAAGGATGAATGTCAAGGTGTTACCAGGCAGGGCACCGAGTCCCTAGTTGGAGGTTCATGGGTACATATAAACCCTAAACCCTAAACCCTAAACCCTAAACCTAAACCCGAAGGGTTATAAGAAGGGTACCTATGGTTACATTTGATAGCCTGATTTGGGCGCCAAGGAGCCTCTGGCAAACCCGGGTTCTGCTGTTGGGTTACGCAGGCCGATGCATCGTTGGGGTGGACCAAGTCGACGACAATGCACATCTCCTGGGCCAGTACCGTGGCGGAGGCTTGCGAGGTTTATAGGGTTTAGGGTTTAGGGTTTAGGCTTCGGGAGGAGCCAGGATAACCTTAAGCCCGCGTACGCCCTATAACTCTCGCTCCCGCTTGGACGAAAACCCTGCAAACTCGAGACTCGAGCCCTAAATCGTCATCGTCAACCGGATTTTGATTTCTTGGAAGCTCTTTTGACCCCGCTTACCAAGTCAATAGGGCTTCCAAGTATGGGGCTTGGAGGAGGCTTAGGGTTAGGGGCTTAGGGTTTAGGGTGGTTTGAGGTTGTAGGGTTTAAGGGTTATCGGGATTAGTTTAGGGTTTAGGGTTTAGGGTTTTAGGGTTTTAGGGTTTTAGGGTTTTAGGGTTTTAGGGTTTTAGGGTTTTAGGGTTTTAGGGTTTTAGGGTTTTAGGGTTTTAGGGCTTTAGTCTTTAGGGTTTCGGGTTCAGTGTGGTCTTCGCAGCTCTGCTTTGAAGCATGTCTTGCTGGGGTCGGATAGCTACCGAAGGACTCCCACATACCTCTCAGCTAAGAAGAGCATATTCCCATCCCGTAGAATTTAAGGAGCGAAGGGGTTGGGGAGTCCCTGGGTACATCTGAACCACACCAATCACGACGCAAACTCCCGTGTGCCAAGCTGCGTGAAACCCCCAAACCCTCAGCCCCAAACCCCACACCTTGAACCCCCAAACCCCTACACCCTAAACCCCAAACCCTAAACCCCCAAACCCCTACACCCTACACTCTACACCCTACACCCTACACCCTACACCCTACACCCTAAACCCTAAACCTAAACCCTAAACCCTCAACCCCTCAACCCTCAACATCAACTCAATGAAGTCCTCCATGCAGCAGGCTTCTGGACTCCTCATGGCCGGGCCACTTTCGGAAGCGCAGCTGCTTTACTCTCTTTTTTTTGTGGGGAGGGGGGGGGGGGAGTTTAGTGTCAGGGTGTACGGTTTACAGGATTTATAGGGTTTATAGGGTTTAGGGTGAGGGTGTATAGGGTATATAGGTACAGGGTTTACAGGGTTTATAGGGTTTGGAGTTAAGCGGGCTGGGGTTTGCGCAGTCTAAGGGTAATGGTCCCTTTAAAATCGTCCCTGCTCAGTTTTTTGGGGGGGTATCTGGGGTTTAGGGTTCAGGGTTGAGGGTTTCATTGGGGTTGGGATGTTCCCTGTCATCCTAACAGTCCTGTATAGGGAGTGTCATCGGGGTACTGTAGTCCCTTTCAAGGACTGATAGTATAAGGGGGAACATCCCAGGTCGAGGGTCAACTTGGTTTAAGGCTTTATTGCGGTTTGGGATTTCGGGCTTAGCTTTCGAGTATGGCACGTTTTGGCGTTTCAAGCCTCCCTTCTTTTCTGAACAAGTACTGCGTCAACGTTGGGGATCTTTTTTTTACACTTGTTTTGTTGCCTGGGGCTAAAGTATATGATTTTCAAAAAAGTGGGAGGCCAATAGAAGGGTCTCGGTTGAAGCATGTCTTCGTGGCTGGCTTGGGGGAGCTTGGATCTTGCTTTGAGCCCTGGAGACTCTTGGTAGTTAGTACTGGGTCATAATCATGTGTTCCCCTTCTACCCCCCTCTACCCCCTCCCCCCCACTAGGTTCCCCCCATAACTAAGGCCATCTAGGGATAGATAGCCCAATTCAGATTAGTTAAGGGGGGAACCTGGGGGGGGGGGGGGGGGGGGCGCAGTTTAGAGGGGGTGTAGTCGGGAAACCCACGATATAAGGATGGTAGCTCTTGGTAGTCTTATTCGGACATGTTCGAGCCCTGCTCGAAAATACCCACAACTGTCACACACACTCAAACCGCCCGCAATTTTCGTTCTTAGAAAGACCTCAAAAAACTACCCTGAACCCTGTAAACCCTAAACACGAAACCCATCCCAAACCCTAATCGTAAAGCCCTCAACCCCTATAGTGAGCAAGACTCCTTCAAGCAAGGGGGGAGGGGCGGTACCCCTAAACCCTAAACCCTAAACCCTAGACCCTAAACCCAAACCACAGACTGAGGACTATGTCGAGCCATGGTCTCAGGAGCTCGTGAGGACCCCTAAGTCCGAAGCCCTATATAAACCCTAAACCATGGTTTAGGGTTTAGGGTTTCGGGTTTAGGGTTTAGGCCTAACCCCAAACCCTAAACCCTAAAGTCAAGCTGCGGGTGCTTGAATCAAACACTCGGATCCCTAATTATTGAAACCCTAAACACTAAACCTTACAGCCTAAACCCTAAACTGAAATTGATATTGGAGTCTCTGGGTTTTGCAATTCGATGAACAAGGTTGCAATGCAGTGAGAGTGGCGTTTTTTTTTTTTTTTTTTTAAATTTAGGGGTTAAGGTTTAGGGTGTTGACCCTCCCTACACCCTTAGGGCTTAGGGGTATTTTGCGTATTTTGGGTTTGAGGCTTGGCATTTAGGGTGTTCTGTGTTTTTAGGGTTTCGTGGTCCAATGCGTGACGGAACCCACCCACAAATGGTTTTTCATTTACTTCGGGTTTAGGCTTTAGGTTTAAGGTTTAGGGTTTAGGGTTTAGGGTTTAGGGTTTAGGGTTTAGGGTTAGGCTTAAGGCCCACCCACAAAATGGTAGGGAGACCTGGGTGCGCACCGGGGAACTTAGAAATATCTTGGGAGGGGAGCCCCAGGTTGAAATGTTAGGGTTCAGGGTTCAGGGGTTCAGGGGTTCAGGGGTTCAGGGTTTAGGGTTTAGGGTTTGGGGTTTAGGGTTCAGGGTTTAGGGTTTAGGGTTTAGGGTTCAGGGGTTCAGGGGTTCAGGGGTTCAGGGGTTCAGGGGTTCAGGGGTTCAGGGGTTCAGGGTTTAGGGTTTAGGGTTTGGGGTCTCACCATTTTCAATCTTGGCTTCACGTCAGGAGTTTGGGTCATTGCCCATATCATCCCCTTCATGTTGTTTTCATGTAATTCAGACTATAACGCCCCTAGCCCTAAACCCTAAACCCTACGCCCTAAACCCTAAACCCTAGCCACTTTAAATACCCTTGTATGAGCCCCGAGGCCTTTCCTGCTCTTGCTCTGCGACAACTCGATGGCCTTGGCAGATTCCCGGATGTTACTTTTAATGGGTTGTAGGATTAGGGTTTAAGGCTTAGGGTTTAGGGTTTAGGATTCAGGGAGTTCAGGGTTTAGGGTTTAGGGCTCTCAAAATCAAGGTCCCTTCTTGAGTACCCTAAATATTCGGGCTGCCTTATACTAGCAACCTCAAATGTTTTGTATGGAACAAAAACCCTGAACTTGAAGCCATAAAACCCAAGAACGCCAAACCCTAGACACCGAAGCTTAAACACTGGACACCCTAAACCCTAAACCCTAAAACCCTAAACCCTAACCCTAAACCCTAAACCCTAAACCCTAAACCCTAAACCCTAAACCCTAAACCCTAAACCCTAAACCCTAAACCCTAAACCCTAAACCCTAAACCCTAAACCTTGCATGGAAGTCCACTTCGGTGTGTGCCATCTCGGAGCTTTCAGCTTCGCGGCTCATTCGGTTCAGAGTCAAGGCCTCAAGTTAAGCAGCCGGTTTAGGGTTTAGGGTTTAGGGTTTAGGGTTTAGGGGTTAGGGTTTAGGGTTTAGGGTTTAGGGGTAGGGTTCCTGCAGGTAGGTGTAGTGCCTGGGGCTGTGGGCTGACCGGGTAGAGAAGTCCGCGCCGTCGCTAAGGGCCTTGTCGTGACCTCGTGCTTCCTGAAGAGTGCCGACGTCATCGTGGCTTTCTTGCATTGCGTTGTCAGGTTTCCATGGCCATGCAACTTCAACCCTAAGGCTCCAAGAGGATTTGTATTTTGGCATTTTTGGGCCTTTGAGGCCTTCTGATTTGAGGTATTTGGGCTTTTTTGAGCCTTGGGGAAAGGGATGCGAGGTGAAGTCAGACTGTCAGCTTATCGCTACGTGGCCCTGTCACAGTTGCCGAAGCCTGGTGGTCTAGAAATCATACCTACTTCGTGCTCTTTGGCGCCTGAGGGCAAAAATAAAGGGAACCAGCAACCGTCATGCTTTGGAACGATTATACTAGCAGGCCTTAATAGGACAGTAGCCCCTATTATACTAGTCCCTATTAAGGATTGTTAGTCTAAGGGGTAACCTTCATAGGGATTTTGGTACCCCCCCCCCCCTCCCCCATTCAGAATAGGCCTTATTAAGGACTGCTAGTCTCAGGGGGAACATCCCAAGTCATGTCTTTCAAAGCATCATGGGCGCGCTGCGAGCGGCGCACTGCACAACAACTGAGGCGGTGAACCTGCTCATCATGTCCTTCATGAAAGGCCTGCGGAACCCTAAACCCTAACCCCTAAACCCTAAACACTAAAGCCTAAAGCCTAAACCCTAAACCCTAAACCCTAAACCCTAAACCCTAAGCGAAACCAAACAACCTTGACCTTTGTACCTGTGTCGCTGGGAAAGCGGCGCCCCACCCCCAAACCCTAAAGGAATACTTGGCAGACCAGACTTCGGGAGTAGGTTCGAAGAATTTTGTTCGTTATCTTACTCCCCAAATAAAGCCAGAAGAGTTAGTAATTATCGGGCCCCCAGACCTACCCGAGACTTAGGGTGTAGGGTTTTGGCTTTAGGGTTCAGAGTGTAGGCCTTCAGGTTCTAGGCTTTTAGGGTTTAGGTTTTAGGCTTTTCTGGTTCAGGGTTTAGGGCTTAGGGTTTAGGGCATAGGGTTTTGGGTTTAGGGTTTAGGGTTGGCAGGCCCTGTGTCCAAAGCACAGGCTGATGCGCCCCCCCTCCCCCCCTGGCTCGGCATGTAATCCCACAAAACTAGGCTACCCTTAGGAGTTATGTTTATCTTACACAGAAGTTGAACTTTAAACTGGTGGGATTTGATTCATTTTTTGTAGCAATGACAAAGTTTAATCTTCCTTGATTTGTGTCTCCTTGTTGTCTACACAAAAAAACACTGAAACATATCATTGTGGTAGCCAGGTTTCAAGGGGGAGTATGGACCCAAGCCTTGGTGCTTAGAGAGCCCAACTACACGTGTACCCGAATACCAGGATGGGCTATTAGGCCTTAAAATCCCCATAATGAACCCTATAAAGGGCCTTTTAAGGGATTATAGGGTAGAATAGCCCATCTTGGTAGGGGTATACTTAGGTTAGGAGTACAGTCATGGGTTAAGGTACCTTAAACCCTCACCCCTAACCCTTAACCCTTAACCCTGAACCCTAAACCCTAAACACTAAACCCTAAACCTAGTAGAACCCTTTGTGCAAGCTTCAACTGGCAACTGTGGAGGCGTCATGTGGCCAGCAGCTGGGAGCATGGTCTTCAGAGCGTGCTTGGGCACGGAAGGGAGTTGGGTTCAGGATTTAGGCCCCGTTTAGGGCTTAGGGTTTAGGGTTCAGGGCCTTGGGTTTAGAGCTCAGGATTTAGGGTTCAGGGCTCAGGGTCTAGGGTTCAGGACTCAGGGCTTAGGGTTTAGGATTCAGGGTTTAAGGTTTTCGTCGGGGGGGGGGGGGGGGGGTCGAAGTGTTTTTCTTTTTCAGGCAAGGTTTACCCCCCCACCCCCTAGGTTCCCCCCACAATTAAGGCTATCTAGGATAATTAAGCCTAGCTTAGGTTACTAAAGCCTCAACCCTAAACCCTAAACCCTAAACCCTCAACCCTCAACCCTCAACCCTAAACCCTACACCCAAAGCCTACGATGACTGAGGCTCCCACGAGTGCCCCGGCTGCATTATGCGTCGGACATGGCATTGGGGAGATTCCGAAGTTTAGGGTCTAGGGTCTAGGGTTTAGGGTTCAAGGTTCAGGTTTCAGGGTTTAGGGTTCAGGGTTTAGGGTTTAGGGTTTAGGGTTTAGGGTTGAGGGTTCGAAGTGCGAGGGCTCAAGAACACCTTCGACCGAAGGAGAAGCAGGATGTGTCCATCTTCTGCGTCGCGCTGAGCAGCCGATTCGCTGGACCGCTTTTCGTCTCCCCAAGCCGTAAGTCTTAAGCTCTGGACCCTAAACCCTAAGCCCTGAGACTAAGCCATAATGGGTTTAGGGTTTAGGGTTTAGGACCCTGAACCCTGAACCCTGAACCCTAAACCCCTAAACCCCTAAACCCCTAAACCCCTAAGCCCCTAAACCCCTAAACCCCTAAACCCCTAAACCCTAAACCCTATAAGCCCTAAGACCCAAAACCCTAAGCCTTGGAGGCTCATGTCACATAGCAACCCAAGTACAACTGCACTTGTAACCCAGTTCTCGCCCTATTGAGGCACGTAAGGGGAATCTAAGTGAGTACCCTGAACAACCCTAAACCCTAAACCCTAAACCCTCAACCCTCAACCCTCAACCCTCAACCCCCAACCCTCAACCCTCAACCCTCAACCCTCAACCCTCATCCCTCAACCCTCAACCCTCAACCCTCAACCCTCAACCCTCAACCCTCAACCCTCAACCCTCAACCCCAAGCCCTAAACCCCAAATCCCAACCTCAGTAACCTGAACCTCCAAGTAAATCCAAAGCCCTAACTGTCTGACTGTTTGACGTAATCCCCAGAATGCCGTCCTTGCCACTTCAGGAGGATTTGGGGACTTCTTCGTCGGCTTTCTGTTGCAACTTGGAGAACATTGTTGTGTTTAAGGTTGCGGGTTTAGGGTATAGGGTTTGTTTGTTTGTTGTGATGTGGGGGGGGCGGGGGGGGGAGGGGGTTGGCTTCACAATATCAGGGGCTGCCGTGTCGGGGGAGTATAGTGTGCTTGGGGTGTATAAGGAGTGCTCCAAGAATAGCACATACCCGTATGGTTCTACTGTATGATATTGTTCCATGATTAGATTGGCTTGGGCCGGGCTTGCGTAGGCTTCGTCTGCAAGTGCTGCTGCATCTTTCAATGGCATCTCTGCGTTTAGGGTTAGGGTTTAGGGTTTAGAAAGATTCCAGGCTTAAAGGGCAAGTTCTCCCTTTCCCTCACAAGTCATTTGATAGTTTCACGTGTCCCCTGACCCCTTGTCAATAGCCGGCCGATGAAGAGCACACACGACATCCACACGACAACGCGCCAAAGTGATTGACGTCTGGGGGCTTCCCATTTCCAAGCCCTTAGAATGAGGATTGCGAAGCAGTTTCACAAAGAAAGGAGCGGATACTTCAGTAGTCTAGGAGTCTAGCACTATCATGTCAGAATGTAAGAGGCGGATGGTGTATTGGCATCCCCCGAATCATTGCTTTAGATTGTTGAGCTCTTTTTTTCTGCAAGTTGTGGCATCATAAAGGAATGCGGGAGTGACTTGGCGATCAACCTGCCTGATCGTGGCTGGCACCTTGCTTGCAAAGGGGGCCCAGGGGTCCGCCTCTTCAGCTTTCCACACCTCGTCGGAGCTTCAGGTTTTGTGAAAGCCCTTGGTTTATATCATTGTTGTCATTTTATGTTTGCTTTTTGATTTTGGGAGGGGGAGGGGAGGGGGGGTTGAGGGTTTAGTCTTGGGATGTTAACGGTCCGCAATAGAGATTCTAGTACCCCCCCCCCCCCCTATTCTAATCCCTAGAAAGGACGGCCAGGAAAAGGGGGGAACACTGGGGGAACATTCCAAGTTTAGGGTCTTGGGGTGTAGGATGAAGGGTCGGCTCGTGGGACTACTGCAGCCGCTCCCCAAACTAAACCCTAAACCCTGAACCCTCAACCCCAAACCCTAAACCCTAAACCCTAAACCCTAAACACTAAACCCTAAACCCTAAACCCTAAACCCTAATCAGGAAACCAGCCGACTGTCTTGAGCTATGCTGCCCTGCAGCAAACTTCAGGAAGCCCCCTATCCCTGCCATCCTGGGATGTTCCCCCTTGTACTAACAGTCCTAACTAGGGGTTATAGTACCCCCTATTATATGGCCTATTTTAAGGAGTTGTTAGTACAAGGGTGAACATGCCAACAGTAAGCCCCCTAACCCTAAACCCTAAACCTTAAACCCTAAGCCCTAAACCATCCAAGGTGTTGAGTGCCTAGTTATGTTGGTCGCAGCGACATGTGTTCACAAGACGCTGGGCTCAAGCTTACTTTAGGGGCCTTCAGAGTTGGAATAGGATTTTTTTTTTTTTGGGGGGGGGGTTGTTAGAGTATAACTATTTCGGGACCAGAAGGAATACGATTTGTAATTATTCCGACCCCCATACTACGCCGAGTTGCCAAACCCTTGCATGAACGAATCCTGGCGGACCCTAAATGGCCAACGTAGTGAGATTGCGAGTTAGTGGTGGCAAGACTTCTTCTTTATAATGCAGTGGACATGGATCCGCGTTCACTGGCCGCAACAAAAAAAAGGCAGCGTCAAGCTGATTAAAGGGCTTGCACTAAGGCTCCCCAAATAGCCCAAAGTAGGTACTATTTATAGACTTTAGACCCCAATGTAAGTATTAATTGTCCGCTTGGAGCCCTAGGGTTAGTGTGTCGAGTTCTGGTGATGGTTGTTGGACCCTCCAGGCTGCTACGAGCCTGGCATGCCCAGAAGAAGAGGTTTCAGTGCAGTGAAACCCCAGTGCCTCAGGGAGGGCTTCAGAGGCTCGGAGATAGGGTTTAGGGTTTAGGGTTTAGGGTTCAGGGAGGCTCGGAGGTAGGGAAGTCCTAGTCGCACAAAAGGGGCTAACGGGCCGGCCCTCCCTTTGAATGGCGTTGCCTCCATAAGCGCGTGCGACGCACTTGCGGGTCGCCTTCGACCAACCGCCCCACCCTGAACCCTTGTAAACCCTGTAACTGTAAACGGTATAAACCTGCTGAACCTTGCCTAACAACCCCGAGAGGTTCCCTCTGCCACGATCAGGAGGGCCCTGTCGGCGGGGGGGGGGGGCTACCCAAGGGGTGGTAGCCAGTTTGCTGGGGCGAAATCCTCAAGACTTCACCTACAAACCCTAAACCCTGTAATTACACGAAACCTATCTAAACCCTATACCCTAAACCCCAGACCCCAAACCCCAAACCCTAAACCCTAAACCCTAAACCCTAAACCCTAAACCCTAAACCCTAAACCCTAAGCCGAGGACCCAGTTCAAGGGCAACCGTGTGCCGGAAGAAGACACTGGAGATGCCTCTCCGCTCTGGGTGGCCACCTATGGCACCTTGATGAGAGATGGTTTAGGGTTTAGGGTTTAGGGTTTAGGGTTTAGGGTTTAGGGTTTAGGGTTTAGGGTTGGGTTTAGGGTTTCTAGAGTTTTTGGTTCTTAGGGTTTAGAGAGATGAGGGCTTTTGGGGTTTCGGGGGTTTCTAGAGGGCAGCTCTACCAAGTTTCAAGCTTCCGGTTGAGGTCTTAAACAGTGGGCTGTTTAGGGTTTGGAGGGTTTAGGGTTTAGGGTTCGGGGTTTAGGGTTTGGGGTTTGGGGCGTAGGGTTTAGGGTTCAGGGCTGGGGGCCTGGGATTCTGGCATAACCTTGGGCTGTTCAGGGTTCACGATTGAGCTCGGGGGGCTCAAGGGTTTTATATCGAGTTTATGGTTCGGGCGCTCCAGCATGCGCCCCAATGACCCTTCCACCCCCCCCCCCCCCCGGCGCTTACCCTTTCATCTCCCTGTCTGCAATGCCGGGCGAACCCATCTATGAAGTGCACTCTAGGGGCCTGAATAATTAGAAGAGGGTTTTGGGGGGGGGGGGGGGGTTATTAATCATTGTATAACTATAAAAGGACCCTCAGGGAATAATATGAGTAATTATTCCGACCCCTATATTATCTTAGTTAGGTCTATCTTGCCCTTTTGTTAAGGTACAAGGTTGCAGGATTTCTTGAAGGGACAGGGTTGCTCTAGGTAGGTTTTGCCTTTGCGTTCCGAGGAACTGGGTAGGCCCTTGCAAAATGTTTTTATGTTTTCCCTTATTGGGTTTAAGAGGATCATATTCAGGAATCTTTGTGCAGAGGGTTTTTAGGGCATCGTGGGGAGGTGGTCAAGTTGGCTGCCCAAGCGGATGTGAAAGCGGGAAGGAGGGGGGAAACCTCAGTCACAAGCTCTGAACCCCTGAAGCCCAAAACCCGAAAGCCCAAACCAATCCCTAAACCCTAAACCCTAAACCCTAGACCCTAAACCCTAAACCCTAAACCCTAAACCCTAAACCCTAAACCCTAAACCCTAAACCCTAAACCCTAAACCCTAAACCCTAAACCCTAAACCCGAACCCTGACTGCCCTAAACCACAGACTGGCCCGCAAGGAAGCAAGTGGAGCCGCATGATCTCCGATCCGCGCGCATGGCTGGCGCAGCTGTCGCTGGCGGGGCGGCTGCGGGTTTTGGGTTTGTACTTGGAAGTTCATGGCGCTTAGTAGCCCAGATACTTCTGTACCTTATAACTCAACTATACCCCTAACCCTAAACCCTAAAACCCTAAACCTTAAAACCCTAAAACACTAATTGGGTTATAAGTACCCTGAACCTCAAAGGCCTCCAAGTAGGGTGAGGGTCAGGCATGTAGGGGTCCAAGTCGTGTATTTAGGGTTTTGGCTTTAGGGTTTAAGGCTGCCCTGTACTTGGAGGGTAGTTCTAACCCTGTTAGGGTACTTAAAGGGCTTCTAAGTGTTCTAACTACACTTATCGTTGGGTTATAAGTACCCTGAACCTCCAAGTAGAGCTCTCAGATTTTTTGGGGGGGACGAGGGTTTAGGTTTTAGGGTTTAGGGTTTAGGGTGTAGATCTTAGATCCGCTCAGATTGGTGGCGGAACAATTTGGAGCCTTGCCGGTCACTCAGCTGCAATGGCCAGAGCTCCTCTGACCCGTGGCTCTGGAAACCCTAAACCCTAAACCCTTAACCCCAAACCTACTGACTAGTTCTCTAAGTTAGGATCCCCTTTGTAGGCGGGGGACCCCTTAACAGGGGGACAAGAAATTTGAGACCCCACATGTCAGTCCTAGCTAGCCAGGGCAAGTGCCTTCTGTTCAGGCTACCTGGCTGTGGTACTGAAAGCGCCGCTCGCCTGACAGACAAGAGACAGCTATCGGATGTGGCAGGGAAGGTCCATCCAGGTCGCAGGGTCAAGTGGCGGGGCTGCTCCCGAAGCCTTCAGGCCTCCGTAAGCCCCAAACCCTCAACCCTAAACCCTAAACTCTGCTGCCGAATCTGGTGTCTTTAACAGGCCGCCCTGAAACACCTAAGGCAATTCGACCTCAACAGTGGTCAGGCCGGGGCCGTTAGACCCCAATCCTCAAACCCCAGCCCAGGAACCCTAGGGTTTAGGGTTTAGGGTTTAGGGTTTAGGGTTTAGGGTTTAGGGTTTAGGGTTTAGGGTTTAGGGTTTAGGGTTTAGGGTTTGCGGTGTAGGGTTTGGGGGGGCCCCAAGCCCTTAACGCCAAATGAGCCCCCAGACTAAATGACGGAGCCATGTACCAGTACCACGTAATGTACTGACCACGGGAACCTGGACAGGCGCCATGTTGGACATTCACCCTAAACCACCCAAACCCAGTAAACCCTAAACCCTATACACCCCTAAACCCCAACACCCCAAAACCCCTAAACCCCTAAGCCCCTAAACCCCTAAACCCCTAATTAACCCCCAAGAAGCCCTAAGCGCAAACCTAAGCCCTTTATGATTGACCCTAAACCTCCTAGATCCCTAAACACCCCCACGCCTTGACCGCAGCTTCGCTTCCCTGAGCCCTCTCCATTAACTGCGTCCGGGCCCATCAAACTTGGGAGCAGCCCCAAATCCCTAAACCCTAAATCTTAAACCCTAAATCTTAAACCCTAAACCCTAAACCCCAAATCCCAAACCCTAAATCCTATAGTCTTAAACTCTAAAGAAGGATCCCTGTACCTTCGTAGTATACACGAGGCCCTCAAAGTTCCTCTGTCGTTAGGGTCACGTGTTAGGGTCTATTGGTCTGAGGCTTAGGGTTACCCAAAAGATCCATGTACCTATATAGTATATACTTGGGCCCTAAAGCTACTATACAGGAACCCCTTTAGGGCCTAAGTATATGCTATATAGGTACATGGATCCTTTGGGTTATAGGGTTCGGTTCCCCTTCTCTCGTGGTTCAACTTGCATCGAAGCGAAACAGCGAAGGCAAAACACGAATCTCCTGCAGCAATCCGTCTCCACGCTTCAGGTGTTCTTCCGACCTTTTACGGGATTATCTAGGATCAATTAGGTTTTCCCTATACAGTCCCTCAAACGGGTATATGGGGGGGGGAGATCTGGTACTTCATTCCCCCATTCCCTATGTTTTAGCGCGCCGTCTCATGGCCCGCCGGTGCTTTGCATTTCTGCTCCCGTGCTTACTCTGCGCCATCCTGAAGTCTCCCAGCTTCACCCCGTCCCCGGCCCGAACTCCGCCACGGCCTCATCGCAGCGGCCGCCTCCACGCCGTACCACGCGGCCGGTCGCCCTGGGAGGTGCTGGATCTGCCGCGCGGGAGCGCGCCGAAGGCCATCCGCAAGCGCTACCGGGCTCTGGTGGCCACGGAGCACCCTGACACCCGGATGTTGGTGGATGAGGATCTGTTTGGAGATCTGCTTTCGGGGCCAGATTTCTTCCTTGTTATTTTGCATCATTTTCACGGACGGATCCACCTTTTTGCTAAGTCACGTAGATCGCGAATCCAAGGACAAGCGCCAGGATTTGGCAGACGCGGACCAGCGCTTTGCCGCAATCACGGCGGCCTATGAGGAACTGATGGCTAATCCCGATGGAGCTGGTGGGTGGTCTGAAGCTACTTGAAACATCTTGTATTTTCCCTTATTGGGTTTAAGAGGATCATATCCAGGAACATCTTTCTAAGGGTCTCAAGAGCCATCCTAGGAAGAGATGGGGATGGATTTGGAGGGGGAGATGAAGGTGTCGGAAGGGGACCAGGAGTCTCTAGTGGTGGTGCTGGCTATCTTGGCATGGTTTCTGATTTTGGGCGCCTTGTCCGTGGGCCAGGATTTCCTGTCGTGGGAAGATTGCTGGCGCAACTGGGAGTGGTGGTGTTCCCTGAAGGGCGCATGAAAACCCTAAGCCCGCCTAACTAAACCCTAAACGAGATCATGAGAGCACTTGCTTCGCCACCCTTCTGGCGCTCCGCATGCGATGAAGAAGCTCGAGGAGGCTGGACTTGGAGGTCATGAAGCACTGCGAGGTTCTCGTCAGATGACAAGACTGGGCATATCCTGCCCCTCTTTGCGGGAACTACTATTTGCTTAAGAACCCCCCCCCCCACCCCCAAAAAAACAAAAACAAGCTTATAAGGAAGAAGATTCTGTTTTTTTTTTTTTTTTTTGGGGGGGGGGGGGGGGGGTGGTTCTTAAGCAATTCGTGGGGAAAGCATGCCTCCAGCGATCCCAGTGACCGTGGAGTGGGCTGTCCTTGACATCAGAATGCTCGGCCACAAGTTGGCCTGAAAGATGCGCCGAGCTCTCTGATCGATGGGCCCTCGCGTGCCGGGATCAAAGGGGACTAAACTTGGACCCAGGGTAGGCCCTCATATTCTCTTTTTTGTTCAGGGTTTAGGTACCCTTATTTGCCCCATACAACCACACCCAGGTTTAATTTCTACATTACTCCTAGGTGCTGGCAACGCCTAGGCCGAAAGATGGCTTTCTTTGGTTGTTACTGGCTGGGAGTTTTGCCTCTTCCGTGTACTCTGACAGGGTCCCTCATTGAAGCCTACGTCCTTAGGGAACTGCTTTTGACCGACTCTGACTCTCATGTCGGGGGTAGGGGGTATCATATTCCGGGAACCCTAACCCTAAACCCTAAACCCTAAACCCTAAACCCTAATTGAGCTTCGCCAAACCCTTCGTCTGTAGGATTTCAGGGTGTTCGCGTTGTCCGATGTTCCGAGTAGTTCTTAGCAGGGAATCAAGGAATTTGGTACCTTATATCCCGCTATAAATACCTTTTAAAGGATTACATAGGGTGTCGTCCCCCATATTCCCTACTCAGAAGCCAGTCAGTGTTTGGGGAATTGCGGAAACTGTGGGGGTTTGGCGGCTTGTGAGCTTACGGCATACGGATTCCTAGTCGGGAATGCGGGAATGAGGTAAGCTACATAATCCCTTAACAGGTATATATAGTGGGATATAAGTTATAAGGTATCAGGGTTAGGGTTTAGGGTTTAGGGCACCCTAAACCCTAAACACCCTAAACCCTTATAAACCCTAAACCCCAAACCCTAAACGACCAACGGGGAATTTTGGTGAGGCGGCGATGGGGGCCTCCATGGTGTTCTTCGGCATTTTCCTCGGCCTTCTCTGGGCAGGCCCCGGGCACTTGCTGGTCCGTCGGTAGGGTTTAGGGTTTAGGGTTTAGGGCTTAGGGTTTAGGGTTTAGGGTTTAGGGTTTAGGGTTTAGCGTTTAGGGTTTAGGGGTTGCCCTTCTAGCAGGAAGTTCATGAAGCACCCTACGCCCTGAACCCTAAGCCCAAAAACCCAAACCCTACAAATTGTACAAACTCCAAGCCCGCCGTTCTTTCGGCGCACAGCTGACCACTTGGAGGCTCATGGTACTTAGCAACCCAATGAAAAGTGCACTTACAACCCATTGATGACCCTCTCAGGGTACTTAAGGGGGCTTCGAAGTGGGTGACAACTACACTTCTAACTGGGTGACTAAGTGCCCCTAAACCCGGTGTGGGTTACTAAGTGCCCCTAAACCCTAAACCCTAAACCCTAAACCCTAAACCCTAAACCCTAAACCCCAGAACCTCCAAGCAGGACTCGTGGCTTTGTACTTCGGCAAGGACGTCGGCCGCAAGTTTCAAGTGCTGCAGGCCTGGGCCGAAGCAAAAGCTGCCCGCTTCGGATCATCCCAAAGAAGGCTACCTGGAGGTTCAGGGTTTAGGGTTTAGGGTTTAGGGTTTAGGGTTTAGGGGTTAGGGGCACTTAGTAACCCAAGTAGAAGCGTAATGAGAACCCACTTCGAAGTCCCTTAAGTGCCCTCAAAGGGTTACAACTGGGCTGTAAGTGCAGCTATAGTTGGGTTTCTAAGTACCATGATCCTCCAAGTAGAGCCCGTCCTTTAATCGCATCATCGGGGTTTTCCTGCATTCGCTGATGGGCTTTAGGGCCCTAAATGAAGAGCTGGCTGTCCTTGTTGGGCCTGCATAGGACTGTGCCTCAAAAGCCCAAGACCTCAAGTGTTAGGCGCTCTTTCGCTCCAAGTCTGGCGAGCGATTCTTTGAGTGAGTCCTGCCCCCTGCCCTAACCCCTAAACCCTAAACCCTAAACCCTAAACCCTAAACCCTAAACCCTAAGCCCTGCTTCAGGGGGCGATTGGAGCTTTGGCAGCCAGAGGGGGTGGGGGGAGGGGCGCACGCCGTATCAGCAACGACACGCTCAGACGCCATCTTCTCGCCCTGAAATCCTTTTAGTCTTTCATCTAAACCCTAAACCCTAAACCCTAAACCCTAACAATCCGAATTCTCTCGCCCTATATCACAAGCCCTGACTTCATTGCTCCTCAGCTCAGGCATCGTCTTCGCAGTAGTGCTCTGCCTCTTCCCACGGGGGAGTATGCCTCTGAGCCTCGTTTGCCTGGCCTTCACGGGCGCCTTTGCCTGCAAGGGAGGGCCCTGAACCCTAAACCCTAGGGTTTAGGGTTTAGGGTTTAGGGTTTGGGTCCTTGTGCGGGGTCATTGAGACAGGGGGGGAGAGAGTCCATACCAAACAGGCGACCCACCGTAGGATCGGTATGTTGAACAGCTCCCCTACACAAGGCCCGTCCTGCAAAAGCACACAAACGGGGCAGAGACTCTGACGCCTCTTATCTAAGGTCTGTTTGCTAGTTTCAGGAACATTCCCCAAACCCCAAACCCCAAACCCCAAACCCCAAACCCTAAACCATAAACCCTAAACCCTAAACCCTAAACCCTAAACCCTAAACCCTAAACCCTAAACCCTAAACCCTAAACCCTAAACCCTAAACCCTAAACCCTAAACCCCAACTCTAAACCCTATATGCCTCTGTCTGAGGCGTCGGGGTTGGGCCGCTTATCTACTTGCCATACTGCTCATACAGCCGCGCCCTCAGAGCAAACTGATCCACCACGTCTTCGTGCAAGTTCTTAGGGTTTAGGGTTTAGGGTTTAGGGTTTTTGGGGCAGCCTATTTAATTACGGTTTAGGGTGCAGGGTTCCGGGCTTTGAGAAGCCGCCAAGAAATTCTGTTGATGGTTGTTTGTTCTTCTTCGGCTCCTGATGTTGGTATCGATGTTGATGCAGTGGTTGCTGCTGCTGTTGCTGCTGCTACTGTTGGTGCTGCTGGTGCTGCTGTTGTTGTTTCTGTTTTGTGTGTGTGTGTGTTTGCATTGCTTACGCTGTTTATGCTGTTTGTTGTTCACGTTGCGCGCGTTGCTCGCCTTGCTTGTTGCCTGCATTGTTTGTGCTGTTTGTTCCTGGTTGCGTCCGGGCTTGCTTTCTTTTAAACGCCTCCTGTTGGTGCTGCACGTGGTGTACTTAGTGTACTAAACCCTAATGCAACCCTAAACCCTAAACCGTTTGTGCTACCCACGCAAAGGCGTCGGAATATTCACTAGTAGTATTCCCTTATGGTCCCTTTTTGTTTATGCTATAATAACCCCCAAAACCCTATTCTAATTGTGCAGGCCACTATATTAGTTGGCCGAAGGCCTAATGCAACCCTAAATCAAACACTTAAAACCCTATAAACCCCCTAAACCCCAAACCCTGAACCATTAAGAAGCTTGGTGTGTTCCGCCTTATACTCGCAGTCCTTAATAGGGTTCTATTGGGGGGGGGGGGGTATTATAATCTTTCAGGCCCCAAACCCTAAACCCTAAACCCTAAACGTTCAGGGTTGAGGGCTTAGGGCTTAGGGTTTAGGGTTTTATTAGGGTGATCCTGATGTTGACGATGATGCCAGTGCAGCAGCTACAGGGCACGATCCTGGGGCCAGTTCTAGTAGCTTAGCGTCACTGACTTCAGAGGTTCATGTGGTCCCTCAAGGAAGCTCCCGGTCCCTAAACCCTAAACCCTAAACCCTAAACCCTAAACCCTAAACCCTAAACCCTAAACCCTAAACCCTAAACCCTAAACCCTAAACCCTAAACCCGGCTGAGGTGCTGTGGTACCAAAGTCGCAGAGGGCCTTCTGCATCGCCACCCTGGACAGCATCTCCCAGGCCTATAGGGTGTTTAGGGTTTAGGGTTTAGGGTTTAGGGTTTAGGGTTTAGGGTTTAGGGTTTAGTCTCCCAGGCCTCTACTTGGAGGTTCATGGTACCTAGTAACCCAACCATTAGGGTTTAGGGTTCGGGGTTTAGGGTTTAGGGTTTCAAACTATAGCTGTACTGACAACCCAATTATGACCCTCTCAGTGTACTTAAGGGGGCTTCTAAGCGGGTGAGAACTACACTTAGAATTTGGGTTACTAAGTACCCTGAACCTGCAAGTACTTTGAGGGGGCTGTGACACGGGTCAAAGGAGCCCCTATTTGTCTGCTTAGGGTTTGAACCCTAAACCCTCAACCCTGAACCCTAAGCCCTGAATCCTGAACCCTAAACCCTAAACCCTAAACCTAAACCCGAAGGCGACGCAAGTTCTCACCAAGATGTACTTCGGCCATCTGCGTATCGCAACGCCGCACAGGGCAGGCCCACTCTTTAGAGGTTCTTGATCATGGGGTCTCCTAGAGGTTGGTTTAGGGTTTAGGGTTTAGGGTTTAGGGATTAGGGTTCTTGATCATGGATTCCCCCTACTACCCCACCCCTCCATACACCCCAGTGTAGGGTTTAGGGTTCAGGGCTTAGGGTTTTGGGTTTAGGGATATGACCCCCCCCCCCGCAGGTTTCCCCCATAATCAAGGCTACCTAAGGGGGAATAAGGGGGGTAGCATAGAGGGGGTAGTAGGGAAACCCATGGCTTGAGTACTGGAAACCCCAAAATCATGAAGAAGTCAATCTGACATCGTTCGCAACCAGTCTTTTTGTACACATGAGTGGACTATGTGGCCTGTGGACAACTGCCAAACTCACGCCTCTGTCGCTCACTTCATTGTTTCAATTTTCTTGATCATCAACATGTGTAGTTAAGATTCACTTTGGTTCTAATTGGGTTATAAGTAGAGTCAGATGTGGGTTCATGAAGCACCCTGATGGGGGCTCTCAGCAAGTGAATGCGGCGTGGAGGATTGCTGGAGCACATGAAGCATGAAGCACTCCAACTCTACACCCTACAGTCCGCACCCTAACCCTAAACCCTAAACCCTAAAAACCCGGCACTGTCAGCTTTGCACTCAAAAGAAGGCACCTGATCTTAGCAGTGGAAGGTCAGATCATGTACGACGTCGTGGGCTCTGGCTTAACCATCGCGGTTCTTGCCACAGGGCTGCTCTACACTCAGCTCGCAGGAACGGGCGACGAGGTGGGCAGCCCCATGTTCGTTAGGGTTTGGGGTTTGGGGTTTAGGGCCGGGTTTGGGGTTTCGGGCCGTTTAGGGTTTGGGGTTGAGGCGGGTTTGGGGTTTTGGGGTTTAGGGTTTTAGGGTTTAGGGTTTTAGGGTTTAGGTTTTTTAGGGTGTAGGATTTGTGGTTTAGGTGGTTGCGTGTCTGCAAGGTGCATGCAAACTCATGCAGCTTGTGTGCAGCCTTGCGCAGGACTCGCACTTCTGATGGCCTTGTCGGCAATGAGGAAGTGAGAGAGCACCCCCCAGCATAATATAGGGGTCGGAATAATTACGAATAGTACTGCCTGAGAGGATCCCTTTCTAGTATAATAACCCCCCCCCCCCCCCCCCCCCCCCAAAACCCCATTCTAACTTTTCCGGCCCCCAGATTCTATTCCAGACCGGTCTCGGTCACCCTCAACTTGGAACCCAAAAGTCTGAAGCTACCCCGAACCCCAAACCCCAAACCCTGAACAATCAAAATCTACCCCCTCCCCGAAACCCTACACCCTAAACCCTAAACCCTAAACCCTAAACCCTAAACCCTAAACCCTAAACCCTAAACCCTAAACCCTAAACCCTAAACCCTAAACCCTAAACCCTAAACCCTAAACCCTAAACCCTAAACCCTTAAACCTAAACCCTAAACCCTAAACCCTAAACCCTAAACCCTAAACCCTAAACCCTAAACCCTAAACCCTAAACCCTAAACCCTAAACCCTAAACCCTAAACCCTAAACCCTAAACCCTAAACCCTAAACCCTAAACCCTAACCCTAAACCCTAAACCCTAACCCTAAACCCTAAACCCTAAACCGACAGGGTTGAGAGAAGGCGCCCGCCAAGGGCGACCCCTCTTGAACAGATGGGTGGACTTTAGGGGTTTTAGGGTTTTGGCGCGTATTGCTCTAGGGTTTACAGGAAATCTTCGGAACCCTAAACCCTAAACCCTAAACCCTAAACCCTAAACCCTAAACCCTAAACCCTAAACCCTAAACCCTAAACCCCGGGGCTCAAGAGACTTGAGGGTTCCTCTGCGAAGTGGGGGAAGTGACAGCCCCATGCTGTGAGCCCGCGGCCAGAAAAAAAGAGTGCATGTCGGAGGCTCCGCTTGGAGGTTTGGGGTTTAGGGTTTAGGGTTTAGGGTTTAGGGTTTAGGGTTTAGGGTTTAGGGGTACTTACAAACCCAGGTATAAGTGAATGAGTACACTTTACACTCTTTGGGATACTATATATACGGCCCCATAGAACTGTTGGGCGGCTTCTGAACTCAGCAACTAAGGTGTAATTATAACCTACGTAGAAGCCCCTCAAGTGCCCTAATAGGGTTAGAATTGGCTAATAGGGTTAGAATTGGGTTATAAGGTACAGTTAGAACTGGGTTACTAAGTACCCTGCACCTCCAAGCGAGACCTTCAACCCTCAACCCTAGCTTTTGCAGCCCAGTAGTACGCTTCTCCCCCTTTACAGTAACCAACTCAAAAAAGGGTTGCCCTTATTACAACATGGTCACTGGGCTACCCAGTAGCCCTAGACCCTCCCAAAATCGCAACATCCCGCTAAATCCGCAGCCTTAGACCCTAAGCCCCGCAAATGCCCCAAAGAATCTGAGACCCTAAACCCTAAACCCTGAACCCTGAACCCTGAACCCTGAACCCTAAACCTGAGGTCTTGCCCGGGCGCTGGCTGAGCTCACCCCCGACGGCAGCGCATTAAGCCAGGCGGGTTATGGGGGTGAAATGGGGCCCGGGGGTGACTCAGGGTTTAGGGTTTAGGGTTTAGGGTTTAATTAGGGTTCAGGGTAACCCCCAAACCCTAAGCCCTACAAACCGGGCCCCAAAGCCTTGTAAGCTTTTGAGGTAGAGCGGGCTTAGGGCTTATGAGGTTTAGGGTTTCGGTCTTCTACGGTGCCCTCCTTCATGCTGCTCTAAGGGTAGTTACATGCGCCCTTCATGTGGTCCCCCTACCTCCTTTAATCGTTTCCCCTAATATTAACTCTAAACCCTAAAGCCTAAACCCTAAACCCTAAACCCTCTGCGGGATGCTGCTTGTTGGGGTTTGGGGCTGTCGGAAACGATGAACCCCAAACCCTAAACCCCAGGACCCTAAACCCTAAGCACTCTCTTACCAGTACTATACACTTAAACCCTCCACGATTTCGGTCAATCCGCGCACGTTTTCGGGTTTAGGGTTTAGGGAGATGGTTGAAGATATGCTTCCTTGTGCAAGAATGAGAGGGTCTGGGGTGCCCGAGCCCCTGTGTACTTCCCTAAGCCCCTAAACCCTGAACTCCCGTAACCCCTAAACCCCCAAACCCCTAAATCTAACGTCAAGTGCCTCACCGCCCTAAACACTGCACTGAACCCTAAACCCCAAACCCTACACCCTAAACCTTAAACCCTAAACCCTAAACCCTAAATCAAGTAACCCGGAACCCTACAGGTCCGGGAGCGCCTTCGACCCTCAACCCTAAAGGCTGCACCCCTCGATACCCTAAGACCCCCCAAAGCCCCCCCCAAGCGCCCCGAAGCCCTACACCCCTCCCCCAAGCGAAAAAAACAATCCCTACACCCCCTCCCCCCCCTCCACCCGCTAAAATCAAAAACATAAAAACAAAAAGCAACAGAACAAAGCTGAATACTAAAGCTGCAAACCCTAAACTCCCCCCCCCAAACCCCTACACCCCAAACCCTAAACCCTAAACCCTAAACCCTAAACCCTAAACCCTAAACCCCCAAACCCCCAAACCTCCAAACCCCTAGACGCCAGCCTTGGCAGGAGGCGCTGGAGGAGCGAGTGCAGGTGGTCAAGGCTGCAGGTGCCTGTTTGGAGTTCAGGGTTTAGGGTTTAGGGTTTAGAGTTCAGGGTTTAGGGGGTTTAGAGTTTAGGGTCTAGGGTTTAGGGTTTACTAGCAGTCCTTAACAGGGACTATAACAGGGTGTACTATAATCTCTCTTAAGGACTGTTAGTATGAGCAGGTTAAGGGGCGAATTAGGGTTTAGGCTTCAGGGTTCTGGCTTTAGGGTTTAGGGTCTTTCCTGTCTCTCTCTGTCTCTCTCTCTCTCTCTCTCTCTCTCCCTCTCTCTTTATTTCTTTATTTCTTTATTTCTTTATTTCTTTATTTCTTTATTTCTTTATTTCTTTATTTCTTTATTTCTTTATTTCTTTATTTCTTTATTTCTTTATTTCTGTATTTCTGTATTTCTTTATTTCTTTATTTCTTTATTTCTTTATTTCTTTATTTCTTTATTTCTGTATTTCTTTATTTCTTTATTTCTTTATTTCTTTATTTCTTTATTTCTTTATTCATGTTTCTACTTCTTGATCTCTTTATTTCTTTACTTCTTTACTTCTTTAGTTCTTTATTTCGTTATTTCTTTATTTCTTTATTTCTTCATTTCCTTATTCCTTTATTCCTTTATTCCTTTAATCCTTTATTCCTTTATTTCATTACTTCTCTATTTCTTTATTTCGTTCTTTCCTTATTTCGTTGTTTATTCTTTCTTTCTTTCTTCCTTTCCCTTCTGCGCTAGCCTTAAGAGGAAGCTTGACATGAAGTTTAGGGTTTAAGGTTGGCATGTTCCGACTTTTTTTCTAACAGTCCTGAGTAAGGATTATGGCTCCCTCTATTATTAGTCCCTGTTAGTATAAGGGGGAACATCCCAAGTTTAGGGCGTTCAGTTGGATTGGTTTTAGGGTTGTGGGGTTTTAGGGCTTTTGGGGTTTAGGGTTTAGGGCTTTGCAGAATGAAGCTTGGCTTTGGGGCAGTTGGGGTTGTGGCTGTTAGCTTAGCGGTGGGGGGTGGGGCGGGGGGGGGGGGGGGGGGGGGGGGGGGGGGGGGGGGGGGGGGGGGGGGGGGGGTGGGTGGGTGGGGGTGGGGCTTGTCCTTACGTAGATCTTCTTATACATTCTACATTACATGTATATGTATATAATGAATAAAATAAATAAATATATATATATATATATATATATATATCTGTTTATCTATTTATTTATTTTCTGTTTTCAATGAAGTATTAACTTACGTGTTCAACGTGTGTGTATACTAGAGAGGTTACGTCCAACAACCCAAAGTATGGAAGATGCCATTACCTTGGTCAGGCAAGTGCTGGAGCGTTGCGGACGACCGAGCAGACCAGCGCACCACCAGCAGTTAGAGCCAGGCACGTACCGCTTGCCTCAGAGCTTCCATGCCACCCCCGCAGCCATTCCTTTCCTAACATCGTCTCCTACACCCTAAACCCTAAACCCTAAAGCCCTAAACCCTATGAACCTCTAAAGCCTTGAAGAAGCTAGATTAGCTTGTACCGTGCCTCCTCTTGCCCTTGATGCTTGATGCTTCAGGTGCTTCCAGGCTTTGCTTAGGTTTGTGAGGCTTCAGCGAAGTATGGGGGGGGTTATCCGGCATTAGGGGTACCCTTTTTGGCCGTCCCTTCAAGGGGATTCTGTTCTATTTGGCTATAGAAGGGGTACCCCTATTTTGGGAAATACCCATATGAGGGTTATCCGACATTAGGGGTGCCTTCGTGGGTCCGACTATTTTTAGGGATCTAGGTTGCGGGTCCCCTAGTTTCGTAAATCCCCATATGAGGACTTCTGCTATGATGTGAGGTTGAGCCTAATTAGTAGCCCTCAACACTAAACCCTAAACCCTAAGAAAAGGGAACGAGTGATTTAAGAGTATTTACGGGGGGGGGGGGGGGGTACGGGGTTTCGGGTGTTTTGGGGCTCGGGATCCAACATTGCGGGAGAGACTTGCGCAGTTTTCTGGTCCTCAACCTTAAACCAATTAAAAGGTGAAAACCCTAAAACCTGAAAACCCTAGAACCTGGAAACCCTAAACGCTGAAACCTGAAAACCCTAAACCCCAAACCCCAAACCCTGGACCCTGAACCCCAAACCTTGAACCCTAAACCCTAAGACGCCAGACCATGCAGGGCAGACAGAGTGATCCAGCTTTGCACGTTTTTTGCTCTGACTCGACCCGGGTCACGTCCGGTTTTCGCTGAGCACCTAGGACCCAGAGTGGGCCTTTGTTCCCTGTTCTTGGGGTTTAGGGTTTAGGGTTTAGGGTTTTTAGGGTTTAGGGTTTAGGGTTTAGGGCTACTAGGACCCAGAGTATTCCTTTTTTGTTGAAAGTAAAAAAGGAGCACCCATGCTATTCCGAGGTTGCTCATGGGTCTAGGCACAGCTTCAGCCCAGAAGAAGTTTTCGACATTCCGGCACGGGCAGGGGCTACGCAACAAGGCCTTGTTCAGCTGCGACTCTTATTGGGTAGGCCCTGGGGACATTTTACATTTCCCCTTCTTGGGGTTAAGAGGATCATCCTCAGGAATATTCTTCGCAGGTTTTTTAAAGGCCGTCCTAGCTTAAGAACCGTTCCATCGCGTGCCAGTTGTGAAGCCCACTGTGCTCCCCAAGGCTTCGATATCCCTTAAGCTAAGGATTGTCCATGAACGGCTTGGCTAAACTAGCCCCTCAACCATGTTTTGATCATGGGGTATCGAAGCCCCTGTGCTTCCCGGTTTCCGGCCTATGTTTTTTAATGGGATGGCGGCCATGGGGAAACATGCCAGGCTGGCCAGTTTGGAGTTCAGGGTTTCGAATTTAGGTCTAGATTTTGGGGTTTACGGGCCAGCACCGCCGACTGCGTCAAGTTTCAACCGTTGGGTGGACGAGTCTGGCATGGCAAGCTAGTAAACCCTAAACCCTAAACCCTAAACCCTAAACCCTAACCCCTAAACCCTAAACCCTAAACCCTAAACCCTAGCCCCTAAACCCTAAACCCTAAACCCTAAGCCCTTCTAATTGGGTTACTAAGTACCCTGAACTTCCAAGTGAAGGGCCTTTCTGCTTTGGCGCTGCGGCTTTTGGCTCGAAGCTTCTGTTTCGGGGGCACGGAAGGGAAGCATGGAGGCGGGAGGGTTTAGGGTTTAGGGTTTAGGGTTTAGGGTTTAGGTTTTAGGGTTTAGGGTTTAGGGTTTAGGGTTTAGGGTCTCTCTCTCTCTCTCTCTCTCTCGTTCTTATTTTCTTGGCCCAGAATCAGAATAGCAACGGGTCATGTGAGTATGGGGTTTAGGTGGCTGCATGAGCTTCGGCACGTGTTTCGTGGCAGCTTCGCCGTTTCGGCCCCCAGGAGCAAAGGTGCTTGCTTAGGGTTAGGGTTTAGGGTTTGGGTTTAGGGTTTAGGGTTTAGGGTTTAGGGTTTAGGGTTTAGGGTTTAGGGTTTAGGGTTTAGGGTTTAGGGTTTAGGGTTTAGGGTTTAGGGTTTAGGGTTTAGGGTTTAGGGTTTAGGGTTGGTCGTGTTTATAGTGCTTATAGTCTTTGCGGAGTTTATGGTGTTAACGGTACTGATCGTGTTTGTAAGTTTTATGGGTTGGATTTAGGGTTTAAGGGGCAAGGCTGTTTGTGTTCACCGTCGCTTTCACGGCTACCTTGCTACAGCAGGCAGATGTAACAGTGAAGAAGCACTGTACCGATACATTTTTGAGACAGCTGCTGCAACTTCCAGCCATCAACACGAGTTACCTGCGTCTGGATTTTGCCGCTACACCTCAGCGCGAGCACCTGAGACGAAGCAGGACCGAAGGGTTGATAAGGTTTAGGGTATCTAGGGTTGCTACCTGGTCCCTTGATATATGGCTCTTAAATGGGTATGTGCCCTTAGATACGCTATACAACCCACGGGCCCACACATTATTCCCTTTAAGGAAGGTAAGGGACCATATTCAGGGCCCATGTATTTTCCTTTAGAGGGTAAGAACGTGTTTGTGCAAACAGCCCGCAGGAACCGGCAAGACATCACCACCTGTCATGGGTGGTGGGGCAAGCATACCAGCCACTTGGCACCGTTCGCAGGGCACGGGGGCAGAGGCTTAGAAGGCATCGAATGTTGTGACCAAGTTAATAGTCAGAATCATTCAAGAAATCGTGCTGCCCCTAGAGAACATACTATACTAACCCCGACAACCCTCTTCCAATTAAGGGCCCTACACTAGGGTATCGCTCATGAAGGGGCATGTCGGTACGATGCCCTCTCGGTACATCTGACCATGATGAATGGCGCATTGAAGGGCGACATGTTCTTAGATGTGCCAGCAAGCAACCCTAAAACCCTAAGACCGTGTCCTTGCTGAGACGGAAAGCGCGATGGCCTTCCGCACAGTGCACGGGCATACGAGAAGGACCTTTCGAAGGGCTTAGGGTTTAGGGTTTAATTAGGGTTGAGCGTTTAGGGTTTAGGGTTTAGGGGTTAGGGTTGTGTTTAGGAGGCCCGTGGCCTTCGACTGGGACCTTCTAAACCCCCACGATGCCTCTCTCCCTTGTGCGTCGCGCAGGAAAGACTACGAGAAAAGTTTGCACAACGCCCTGATCAAGAGATTTGAGCGCGGCTCCTCTGCAGCTGAATTCACAGTGAAGCCGTGAAGCCAGGGAGTTGCAAGAAGAGTTCATGTTAATAGGCTTCTTGAAGCTGTTGACAATCAAGATTCTTGTTGTTGTACTAACAATACTTGTAACTTGAACTTATTATTCTAATAATAAGAATACTTGTTGTGATTATTCGTATTATGTTTGGTACTATGCTCTGATGACAATGGAACAGAGTGCCTCATTGATGTGCATGCTGGAAAGGTCCAGACCGCTACGAGAAAGTCGACGTGCTCGAGCTAGTGCTCCAGCAGCAAGCAACCCTCTAAACCCTAAACCCTAAACCCTAAATGCGCCATTCATTCAGGACCGACACTCCAACGCTGCAATCCCAGACATTCCCAGCCCACCCACTCACAGGCAGCCTTGACGCTGGGTGTGTGGAGGGGGCGGCTGGTGCAAGCCAGGGCCAGAAAGAGAGTGGTCCCAGTTTCAACCAGTTGCCGATTGCCGGCTCCAAAGGCCAGAATCCCGCGCCGGACCTCACCCAGTACAGCAACTTGTGAAATCTTGTGGTGCCAGCTGGGTTCATGAGGCCTTTCCGTCAGGTGCAGCTAGACAGCAAAGCGGAACCACAGACTCCAAAATACCCCCATTCCTGCAATCACATGAGGTTCCCAGTTGCAATTTGAAGTCCCTCTGTGTACCACAATGGAGATGTGCTCAAGCCCTATCAGTCTGCGCTCTGGAGCCTATAGCTGATAGGTTCAAGACACCTCCGACAGTCGGACCAAGACGCGAGGTGGCAGCACTGGTGGTCCATCCAGTGACCTGCCAACCACCGCAGCTGACACAAATGGCCCTAAACACTAAAGCCTAAATCCTAAGCCCTAAACCCTAAACCCCGAGAGCGGTTTCTGATTTTGAGTTAGTTGCCGGCTGCAAGAGCCACGTTCCTGCTCCCCCATTCAGGCACTTGCGATACCTCTGACATCCTTAACCATCCCAGAACCCTAGAGCACCCTAGCCGAAGCCTTAAACCCTAACCCCAAAAACCCAACTAAAACCCCAAACCCTAAATTTAAGAGCCTCCGGCTCAAGCCGCCGACCCCGCTGGAGCATAGTTGAGAGGTCTAAACCCGCTCGCATGGTTCGAAGATCATCCCAGCCTGCTCGGCAGAGTTCTGTGTTAGGGGCAAGCCAAAAAGACGGGGGGGGGGAGGGGGGGGGGGGGGGGGGGGGGGGGGGGGGGGTGGGGGGGGGGGAGGGGGGGGGGGTGGGGGGGGCTGATTTTGCTGAGGGCGCCCCTACCCCCCTATGCTGAACCGCCTGTTTACGCTGTGCGGGTGGCGCGGTCCTCCACGAAAAAATTGTGCACCGACCCCCCCTACCCCCGCCCGCGTTTTGGGGGGTAAGGACTCCTCAAACCCATCCAACACGCCGCCAGGGTTGGCGGACCCTAAACCCTAAACCCTAAACCCCCAAGAATCCCAGAAACCCGAAGTCCTGAGGCTCTTCAGAGCTCTGAGCAGGCCGCCCAGTATCAGGGCTTCGTGGATCAGGGCCGTTGGGCCGCAGACGAGGGGTTAGGGTTTAGGGTTTAGGGTTTAATTAGGGTTTAGGGTTTAGGGTTTAGGGTTTAGGGTTTAGGGTTTAGGGTTTAGGGTTTAGGGTTTAGGGTTTAGGGTTTAGGGTTTAGGGTTTAGGGTTTAGGGTTTAGGGTTTAGGCATAGTTTTGGGTTTAAGGTTTTGGGGTTTCGGGTTTGGGGGGGTTTGAGGGTTTAGTGGCTATCAGGGTTTAGGATGTACCCGAAACCACTAAACCCTAAGCCCCTAAACCGTTAAGCCTTGGCACTGTCAGGACGACCCCCTCCCTAAGAAAACAAAAAGCGCTGGGGCGCCACGGAGTTTAGGGTTTGGGGGGTTGGGCTGCTACACCCTAAACCCTAAGCCCTAAGCCCTAAACCCTAAACCCTAAACCCTTCCCTCGAAGATTCTAGGGTGCAGGGCTTTCGGGGTCTGGGGCGGCAGCATCCGAGGCTATAGATGGAAGGCCAAGGATCCAGCAAGCGACGCCTGACCAGCATGGGGTTGCGCGCAAGTTGGTTTGGTGTTCAGGTTTAGGGTTTGGGGCTTAGGGTTTAGGGTTTACAGCTTAGGGCTCAGGGTTTGGGCTTTAGGGGTTCAGGGTTTCAGGGTCTCGGTTTTGTTTTTTCATGAGGTTTTTGTTGGATAGAAAGGGTCCCTTTGCAAGTTTTGCAACTCCGAAGCCCCCCACCCCCCCCCGGAGGCCCGAACCACCCCTCTCTCGGCCGGAAGGTGCTCAATTCCCTTACGGTTTTAGGGGTTCAGAGTTTAGGGGTTTGGGCGTTATGGTTCAGGGGTTTAGGGCATGGGGCAAAAGAGGGCTTATGGGGGTTGATTGGGTTAAGTAGTGCTTATGGGGTGTGATAGGGTTTATGGGGCTTGAAAGGGTTGAGAGGGCTTAAGAGCAGTTATCAAGTTTAAGGGGGCTTTCTAGCGTTGATATTCGTTTGGGTTTATGATATAGGGCTTCCGGAATTTACAGGGCTTATAGGACTTCTCACAGGGTTTCCTAGGGTTTAAAGGGCCAATAGGGCTTGCGAGGGTTTTCTTAGGGTTTGGGAGGGCTTTGTAGGCTTTCAGAGGGTTTTCGAGGTTGACTGATGGGGATCCCCGGAAGAATCCAAAAAGCAGAACCCCCAAATGCCAAATAATACGCTCTACTACTCGTGGGTCATTTTTAGGAACCCTTGAGGGGATCTATTTTTTGGACCCTTTCCAGGGGTCTGAAAAGGGATTTCTGGGACGAGGCCATCAGCGAGATGCGCGAAGAACGTCGCATTGAGGACAGGCTCACCCTTCTCAGGCTGGGGGCATGGGAGGGGAAGAGTCAGGGATTTGCCTCCCCTTTAGTTAAGGGTTTGGGGTTTCGTTCGGGTTTAGGGTTCAGAGTTCAGGGTTCAGGGTTCAGGGTTTAGGGTTTAGGGTTTACTTAGAAGCTATTTTGACTTAGTAAGTCTACTATACTTAGGAACCCAATTAGAATCCCCCATAAGCCCACCTTACAAAACTTACTAAGTCAGAAGGGCTTCCAAAGTAAGCCCTACTAGGTAGGCCTCTTGGGATTTTTCTCTTGGGTTGAAGAGGATGCTAGGTAGGAATTTTTTGCGAGCTCTAAGCCCCGTGAGCCCTAAGCCCCAACATTTCGAGGTCCCCTGACCTTAGCAATTAAAGTTCGCATTGGTCGTGAAAACCCGGTGCTGTTTGGGGGGCCTGAAATATGGGGAGAGGGGATGGCGGTGCTGCTGTGCTCAACCCTATAAGCCTCCAAACCCTAAACCTCTCAAATCCTAAACCCCTAAATCCTTAACCTTTACATTCTAAATCCCGAAACCCCTAAGTCCTAAACCCTGCAGGTTTTTGAGGGAGATCCTGGAAACAGCTTGAAGCCGTGTTGTAGTTATGGCCTGAGTCCGTTAACGCTCAACCCTGAAGCGCAACTTGGTTGAGCGGGTAGGAACCCGGAACCCTAAACCCTAAACCCTAAACCCTAAACCCTGGGACTTCGGCAGTCGCCAGCTGCATGCATTGATTGAGCAGTTCGGTTCTGAGCTGAATAAATCTGGCAGGATCCACGCTGCCTGGCTGCGATCCGAGGGTTGTATGCCTTGTCATTTGTTGGACGGTATATAATATGGGAGGAGTTTAAGGTTTCGCCCTCCCCCTCCCCGCGCAGGTTTTTCTTTCCGAATTGAAATTCGAAGGGCTTTGTTGATCCCGAGAGCATCGTCTAGAACTTTCGTCTCCATCTCTCGTAGCTTACTGTAGATGGTAGAGGTCGAGTTGTCCCCGAAGCCCTTATAAACCCTAAACCCTAACCCTAACCCTAAACCCTAATCCCAAAACCCTAAACCCTAAACCTCCCTGGAAAAGTTCTGTGGCACTCCGCTGAGGCCCCGGTTAGGGTGCAGCCCCGGTTAAGGTGCAGCCCGGGCCCACACCAACTCTTCTTCCCTAAGGCCCTCGAACCCGAAACCCTACAAACCCACAGATACTTGGTTTAGGGACTAATTGCCACCCTTTCGTGTCCCACTTCTGACGCCATGCCAGCGAGTATGGTCACAGAGCATTTCATGTCCGAGACTTACATTTTTTCTGCGTTGCTCACCGCCACCATGTTTGTGTATTCAAATGCACTGGTTCTAGAGGGCAAAGTTCACCTCGGAAGTCGCGGCCAAGTTCGACTCACAAATAAGCAGCACGCTTCTCAGCCAGCCTCTCCATCATGTTCCGCATATGTCGAAACCACAACTTACTTCAGGCGAAAGCGCCGGCAGAACGCTGACATCAGCGAGAAAACTCGACCCCAGAACATCTATCAGTAAACCGGAAGTCCATGAGCATGCAGATCGGCTTATGGTCGTCTGGGACTTTGCAGAGAGCCGCTGGCGGCACCTTGTAGAGGACCAGCAAGCGCCTAAAAGCTACGAATAGCTGAGCGCTTCTCACTGCAGGAGCACCGCCCCAATGCCGCTCCAGCAGCGTGGCAACCGAGGCCAAGTATAGACACCAGAAAGAAAGCAAGCATCTGCACAAGTGAAATTGAGTCACAGAAACCAAGACCCCCCCCTCCCAAACCCCCCCCAGCCAGAAAACAACGACAAAATAAAGAGCGACAGCAAAAATAAGCACTAATAAGCCTGAATAAGCCTTAATAAGCCTTATTAGTGCTTATTTTTGCAAGGCAGGGGCTTGAAGAAATAAGACGAAAATAGGGCTTAATAAGGCTTATTTTTCGGGATGTTGTTTCGGAGAAAAGAGGGTAAAATAAAGTTATTGAGCGACAGAGGCTACATGGTGGGGTTCTGGGCGGGTCGTGGGGTTCTGGGCGCAAACAAAGCCAAAATAAGGACGAAGCAACACCGAAATATACTCGAAATACGCCCGAAATAAGCTACGTGGGGTTCTGGGCGGAGGTTGGGCCCGAACAAAGCCGAAATAAGCGCGAAATAAGCCCGAAATAAACCCGAAATAAGGCCGAAATAAGCTACATGGGGTTCTGGGCGGGGGTTGGGCCCAAACAGAGCCGAAACAAGGGCAAAATAACACCAAAGTAAGCCCGAAATACACCCGAAATGCTACGTGCGGTTGCGGGCGGGGGTTAATGCAGAAACAAGGCCAAAATAACACCGAAATAAGCCCGAAATAAGGCGGACAGAGGCTACGTGGGATTCTGTGCAAGGCTCCCAAACAAACCCGAAAGAAGCTCGAAATAAACCCGAAATAAGCCCGAAATAAACCCGAAATAAACCCGAAATAAGCCCGAAATAAGGCCGACAGAGGCTACGTGGGGTTCTGGGCGGGGATCCCAAACCAAGCCGAAACAAGCCCGAAATAACACCGAAATAAACCCGAAATAAGGCCGAAATAAGGCCGAAATACGCTACGTGGGGTTCTGTGCGGGGGTTGGGCCCAAACAATGCCGAAATAAGGCCAAAAAAACACCGAAATAAGCCGGACAGAAGCTACGTGGGATTTTGCGCGGGGGGTCCCAAACAAAGCCGAAATAAGGACGAAGTAACACCGAAATAAACCCGAAATAAGGCCGAAATAAGGCCGAAATAAGCTACGTGGAGTTCTGGGCGGGGGTTGGGCCAAAACAAAGCCGAAATAAGGCCAAAATAACACTGAAGTAAACCCGAAATACACCCGAAATAAGCACGACAGAGGCTACGTGCGATTTTGGGCGGGGGGTTGGGCTTGCCCTGCGTCACCAGAAAACATCAGGAAATAGCCAGAACATAAGGCGCTTTGCTTCCAAAACTAAGCCTTATTAAAGGTTATTTATGCTTTATTTTTCAGCTAGGGGGGGTTTGGGGGGGGGGGTGGTTTGGACCCTGTGATTGAGGACCTGCCACGATTGGACAAAGTGCCAGTAAAGCCATACATGCAACAAGCCTCGCCTAGCAAAAGAAAAGGGCCAAAGTTCTCCACTTGCAATTCCATTCCAGCATGCCAGCGTCACTCAATCTTGAACATGAGTGATGTGCAGCTGTTTGCCATTTGTGGTTCAAGCTCGTTCGTATTGCCAGTGCGTTCCTACGGCCCGCGCCGGACAAACTTTCTTGAACTCCGGAAATACGACCAACCGACTCTATGACAACCCCAAGGACCGTGTTGCTGCCATAGATCATTCGCCGACCGCCAGCCTGGAAAGATTTTTGTGGTGCAGTTGTTCGACTACTTGCCACGGCTGCTTGCCGGCCGGCATTATGGTGTCACCAGATGTGTGGATACAACATGCCAAGCACGCAACACATCCTGACAAGGCGACGTGGCCGTGCTTTGTCTTTAGTTGTGACTTCGCACGGGATGCTGGCTGCGTGGTCACGTTCCGCTTCCTCAATAGCGGCGTGCTAGGCGTGGCTCAATGGGCAGTCCAAACCTGAGCAAGCGTCGCAAAACGCGCTGATGTCGCACCGGGTGCACGCTGATTGTGTCAAGGAACTGGAGACCGTGTGTGGCGGCGGCCTGATGCTGAGAGCAGAATTCTTTCTTCGACAGCATGGACACGCGCCAGATTCACCTTACCATATCCACCTCCTCTACAAAGGCGACATCCTTAATGCAGACTGGGTGCTCGCAGGTCGGAACATGTCAGATCTGCCCACAATGCCACGTTACGCTGTTCTCCTCTCCCACGCAGGACTTGGTCTGCTCGACAAGAAGCAGCTGGCCACAGTGAGAGCTCGGAAGAAAATGCCACTAGCGAAGTGGCTGCAGCACGGGCGTCTCAGCGAACTGCATAGCCTGCGACAAGGTGGCCAAAACAGATGAGAGCAATTTCCCAAAGCAATTTTCCACTTGCAACTCCATAAAGTTCCTCATTTTACCCTGCTAAGCTGCTAAGAGAAGCAGACGCTGCTCTTGCAGCTCTCTTCATCATGTACTTGTACGAAGGACTGATTCAATGCTTCACCCCGAGATCACCACAACCCAGGCGGTTCCACATAGGCCTCTCATTGGCGGCATGCCAGCACCAGTTAACGACACCCACTACATTTGTAGGATTCAGGGTTCAGGCTTCATAGGCCTTGAAACACCCCCACATCCCGAACCCCCAAGTTTTCCTGAACCTTCCACAGTCATAACCCCTGAAAAACGCTAGGCACCTTAAACCCCTAAACCCGAAGCCCTAAACCCTAAACCCTTCCCCCTGGCAGCCTTGAAGCTGTTTCACAGGATTCCCAAAGAGCCCTTCAACCCTCAACAGAAAATCTTCAAAACACCCTAAAACCCTGAAACCCTTGCAGCCCTTAAAACCCTAAGAACCCTGAAGCCCTAAACCCCAAAACCCTTAAAAACTTAAAACCCTAAGACCCGAAATTCCTAAAACCCGAACACCCTAAAAAACCCAAGCCTTGCACAAGCACTGGCAGCTTTCAAGCTGCCAAGGAGTTGTCCTCGGGTGCCCTGGCTGCAACGGGTGCAAAGGTCCCGAGGGCCCTATCTTTCCTGAAACCTGCAAAACAAACCCTACCCTAAGGGCCATGTACCTGTTATTAAAAACTTGGCCCCAAAGAGGTGTCACAGTGTCACTTCAAGGCCCAAGTATACCCTATTTAGGTACATGGACCTTTAGGTCTACAAGCTGAGATGTTCCCCCTTATTCTAGTACCCCCTACCACAATTTCTATTGAGGACTGTTAGTATAAGGGCGAACATCCCAGCGTACAAGCGGTATGGATTCAGGGGTTTAGGGTTTAGGGGTGTAGGGTCTAGGGCTTTATGGGTTTAGGGATTTCGGGTTTAGGGTTAACCCTATAAACCCGAGAGCAATCCTGATTTGCACCTTCATTACAGCCACCACACGGGTAGTTGTCTAGAAAATGAGCGACCTACCTTCGTTTTTGGAGGTCCTCCTGCGTAATACGGCACCCTTATTCTGAGGAACCCCCCCAAAAAAAAGAAGGACAACATTTTAGAGAGCTGCCCTAAACCCTAAACCCTAAACCCCGAGCCATATCAGGTCTACACTTGGGTAACGAGTCCGGAGTAACGATCCGGAGGACGGACTTGGGTGCAGTAGCTTCGGGAAGGTGGCTTAGGGTTTAGGGTTTCGGGTTCCGGGTCTCAGGTTTCGAGGTCCTAGGGTTTCGAGTTTTTTGTTTGTTTTTTTATTTTTGGCCGGGGGAGTGGTGAGGGCTCAGCGGTTTAGGCTTCTCAGCACCTTTTGGCGATCCGGAAGCTCGAAATCGTAACCGAAGCTCCAAAAACCCTAAGCCCGAATCCTCAAAATCATGGACCAGGACAGATGGCAATGATGGGGAGCCGGACCTCGCCAAGGCCACTTGATTCAAGTGTATCTTCGTAGCTACCTTACCGGCTTGTCGAATGATTCCCCAACCCCCCAAGCCCTAAATCCTAAACCCTAAGCCCAAAACCCCCAAAACCCTAAACCCCAAACCCCAAGCCCTAAACCCTAAACAAACAGCAGACCCTTGTCCCGATCAAAGCTTCCAATCTGAGGCCCTGCCCATCGAAGTGCAGAAGACGAGCCTGGGTTGTTTTTTTTGTTCAGGAGCGTAAAATGAAACTAATGTAGGGTCGGAACAAATACTAGTCGTATTCCCTGTTTTCCCTTTATAAATATACTACAAGAACCCCCAAAACCCTCTTCTAATGATTAAGGCCCTTATATGATAGTATGGGTGCTGAATTCTTTGCTACACATAAACATGGGCTACGTGGCAACGAAGATGAGAGTATCCTTCTTACGGTAGCCTGCTCGAAGTTCCTTCACAATAGGGTTATGCAATATTGAGAATAAGATAATATCCTTCTTATGGTAGCTCCCTAAATCCGACACCCTAAACCCTAAACCCTAAACCCTAAACCCTAAACCCTAAACCCTAAACCCTAAACCCTAAACCCTAAACCCTAAACCCTAAACCCTAAACCCATAAGAGCCCAGGATCCTTGAGCGCCTTGCCGCGCAACGGCTCCGGGTGGCCCCCACGAGGCAGGCGCAGCAGGCGCGAGCGCGGGGTCTCTTTGGGGGTTTAGGGTTTAGGGTTTAGGGTTTAGGGTTTAGGGTTTAGGGTTTAGGGTTTAGGCTGCTGGGAATTTGGGGCGTGCTATTTGCGCTATGGGTTGTCGGCCCTTGGGGCACTTTGTTTTTAGGGTTTGGGGTGGTACCTCCCTTTTTTTCAGGTGTACGACCTTCTTCTTGCTGTTGCGAATTTGTGGGAAGACTCTCTTGTCGCCGGACGAAGCTTTGTTGGTCTCTTGGTCTGCCGCGAGTGCTAAAGCGCTAGGAGGCTAGGAGTTACTTGCCGCACATTTTGCCATGTAGGGGTACTGTACTGATTTGCTAAATACCCAGATGCCCTGAGAAAGCCAAGTCGTGTTGGGTCTCCCCTCCCATGACCCAAAGCCTAAACCCGAAATGTTCTCAGAAGCCCACACCCTGACTATAACCATCTATAACCCCAACCGTGAACCCCAAACATGAACCCCCCCCAAACTGGCCCCAAACCCTAAACCCCGACCCCAGACCTTAAATTAAACCCGTATACGCCCTAAGCCCTCCACCCTAAACCCTGAATCCTACAACCCCCAAAACCCTAAACCCCCTACAGCCCCCTATAAAAAACTCCTACACCCCCACCCCAAACCCCCTAAACCCTGGAAACCCTGGAAACCCTAAACCCTAAACCCTTAAACCCCTAAACCCCTAAACCCCTAAACCCCTAAACCCTAAACCCTAAACCCTAAACCTCCAAGTACGGGAGACAGGCGGCTCGGCACTTGCGGCGGCGAGGCTCCATTCGACTGAGGGCTGGGGCAGCTTGGATTGCAACTTTTGGAGGGTTTAGGGTTTAGGGTTTAGGGTTTAGGGTTTAGGGTTTTAGGGTTTAGGGTTTAGGGTTTAGGGTTTAGGGTTTAGGGTTAGGGTTTAGGGTTTAGGGTTTAGGGTTTAGGGTTTAGGGTTTAGGGTTAGGGTTCAGGGTTCAGGGTTCAGGGTTCAGGGTTCAGGGTTCAGGGTTTAGGGTTTAGGGTTTAGGGTTTAGGGTTTAGGGTTTAGAGGGTTCAGGGTTCAGGGTTCAGGGTTTAGGGTTTAGGGTTGGGCTTAGGGAAAGCCCTGAATCCCAACTAGGTTTGTCGAAGAGCCTGAACCTTTAAAACAATCGCTGTGTGGGCGCGTCTCGGTGGCGGAGGCCTCTGCCACTTCGTTCTGTGCTTGCTTTTCTTAAACACTGCACTTGGAAATTCTGGGTAATAAGAAGTAGGGTCATAAACGGTTATAATTGATGTTGTGGGTATGTACTTCTACCCCCTAGCTTCCCATTCTACTTCGAACGGCACGAGGACGACAGGCGCACAAGTACGATGCTTCAGGGTCCCCTCTTACGATGCAGCCCCTAATCAGGAGACCATGGGCTAGAGAAATGGCCATCTCAAACGCGCAACTAACTTGGAAAAAACAAAAACCGTCGCCCCTCAACCCCTAAACCCCCCCAAACCCCCAAACCTCCAAACCCTCAAGCCCTTCAACCCTAAACCCTAACCCCTAAACCCCCCCAAACCCTCAAAGTCCAAAAACCCTCCAACCCTAACTCCCCAAACACCCGCCTTGACCCTGAACCCGGAACCCTAAACCCTAAACCCGCAGCCCAAATCCCCCTTGAACCCGAAACCCGAAACCCGAAACCCTAAACCCTAAACCCTAAACCCTAAACCCTAAACCCTAAACCCTAAACAGGTCTGAGAGCATCCCTTGAGTCTTTGAACTTCCAAAGAGATGGTGCGGCTCTCGGCGTGTAAGGGTTTAGGGTTTAGGGTTTAGGGCTTGGGGCTTAGGGTTTAGGGTTTAGGGTTTAGGGTTAGAGGGCTTGACCCCGAAACTTTAGGGTACTGAAGGTTTAGGGTTCGGAATTAGGGTGCTAGGAATGTTAGGGTGTGCGGGTGTTCGGGTGTCAGGGTCTTAGGGTGTTGGGGTTTAGGGTTTGGGTCGATGCGGTTTAGGCTGTTGTTTGGGTTTAGGGTTTGGGTCTTTTTCGGCTTAGCGTTTAGGGCTTGCAGGGTTTAATTCCTTTTTTGCTTGGCGCGTCAAGGTTTCGTCAGGACGGTTCAGTTAGAGTCAAGCTAGAGTAGTTCATTCTTTAAGCTTTGTAGGGTGTAGAGTTTAGGGATTCTTCGTATTCCTTGTGTAGGATGGAAGTTTGGCTTTAGGGCTCGAGGTTTCGGCTGTGGCGAATGGTACTTGCAAAGTGCAGTAGTCCTAGAACCCTTGACGTTTCGTTGCGCGACTTGCGCTAAGTAATGAACTGAACCCTACAACCCCTTTTAACCCTATAAACCCTGTAACCCCTCTAAACCCCTCGAACCTCTAGACCCTAGACCCCAGAAGCCCTAACCTTGGGAAGTTCCCCGCTATACTAACAGTCCGTAATAAGGATTATAGAATTGTCATCCAATCCAAAACCCTAAACCCTGGACCCTGAACCCTAAACCTCTCACTCAAACCCTGCGGCTTCAAGGGGAACATCCCAGCCCTAAACCCTCAGCCCCCTTTTTCAGGTCTAGGGCTCCGGAGTTGCACTTGTCTGAGAAGCTGGCCAGTCCTCACTCAACCCCTGCAAGTTTAGGGTTTAGGGTTTAGGATTTAGGGTTTAGGGTTTAGGGTTTAGGGCTGGTTTGGGGTTTAGAGCGTTTAGGATAGGGTTTAGGGTTTATGGGGGATCACGGGGGGCCATCAGGACTCCGGCGAAAGCTGAGTGGGCCAACAGGTTTCTCAACAAAAGGCGGGCGATCTTGGGTGGTCTAACCCCAAACCCCAAACCCTAAACCCCAAACCCCAAACCCCAAACCCTAAACCCTAAACTCTGAACACGCTTGTAGGATTTAGGGCCACACGCAACCTAGACTAGAGCTAATCCCAGTTCCCTCAAGCTTCGTGCTTGCACGTGGGAGGTTGGGTTGTGAGGTTTCTCTTCGGGTTTGGGATATAGTTTGTCTTTTGTTTCCCCGGGTTATGGTCCGCGACGATGAGGAGCGGCTGTGGGTCAAGAGGAGCAGGTAGGGCTACTGCACATTGCTTTTGCTACCAGGCCGAAGCCCTAAAAAGCAACATGCAGACATGAGAAATGTGCTGGGACCTTGTAACCCTAAACCCTAAGCCCTCAAGCGGCATGGGACACATACTAGACCCTGAACCTCATCACGAAAGCTCGATCCCCTGTGCCCTCCGAACTTTAGGAGAGGGCTAATTTGGGGGGGGGGGGGGGTGGTTTGGAGTTTAGGGTTCGAGAGTCTTTCCGGGTTTGCTTTGCAGCTTTGGTTTCAGAATCTTGTGTTTGTCAGAACCTCTCCAACTCCAGATCTGTGCCGCAAGTTGGGGGTGGGGGGGGGGGGGGCAAGGGGGGGGCAAGGGGGGAAACCTTCCTGGCAAACGCCTCATCGTCTCGACCCTCCGCCCCCTCAACTCTATGGAGGATCCTGGGGCTGATTGGCATCGGCTCGGGATCCTGTTGCGCCGCAAGCTTCTCACCGCCTCCTGTCTCGCTCGCAAGCCCTGTGAGTCTTGAAGGAGCATCCTAGTCTGACGCTGTGCTCTACTCTTTCTTGGTGGCTCGAGCACAGACATGGAGTTTTAATGGCTTAGAGGCCACGCTCCCTGCTGCTTCTGAGCTTCATCAAAATTGAGGCTATGCTGGGATGCCTAAGTGCGCTTGTTGACCCGCACCGGGCTTCTCACCAACGCAAGCGGGTTGCGTTGCCGTCTACCTAGCTCAAATAGGATTATTTTTGTTCTGCAGCTTCAGAACGTTCGGGAGGCAGATGTTGAAACATCAATAATTAGCATATACAAATAGTTGCGATGTTGAAGAACCTATGAACATTGGTATTGATTAATACTCGTGTTGCTGCCTCCTTGCCAGCGTCTTGTTTTCCGGCTGCACTTCCCTTCCCGAAGACTCGCAGGCTTCCAGAGGGATCTTCGAGTTCTTCGATGAGCTGCAACTGAGCGAGTCCTTGGCTTCTACAGATAAACCCTAAACCCTAAACTCTGAATATAGGGGGGGGGGGGGGGGAGGGGTTAGGGTTTAGGGTTTAGGGTTTAGGGTTTAGGGTTTAGGGGTTAGGGGTTAGGGGTAGTTACTGACTTCTAAGTCAGTGGGGTGTTAGGACTCCGCCGAAAACAACAACGTTCGGGTAGGGTCGCCCAAGTGCTCTAACCGTAGCTTCACAAAATTGCCTACCCGCTCATGAGGAATTACCCCTTGAATAGTCGAATCCGTCCCAAGAAGGGACCCTCAATTCTGGGACCTCCCCCGCCCAACATCCTTACTGCACCAGGCCAAGAAGAAGGTGGACTGTGTTATTTTAGAAAAGAAGGGAACCCCAATTTTAATTGACGTTCAATTATTGACTTTGAAGTAAGTATCTACCCCTAAACCCTAAACCTAAAACCGACCCACCCCCAAGGGCTTAGGGTGGTCCAATTAGGCTGCGCAGTCAAGTTAGGCCAAGCCTCGTAGAGCTCAGTTTGCCGTCATGGGTTTCACTAGAATTGGTGCGCCTAGCTTGCTCCCACACTCAGCATGGCACCTTACTCGTGTATAGTCTTCATGACGCAGACAAGGTTTAGGTTTCAGGCTCTGAGGCTACACAGTTTGTGCACTGCCCTTGCCCAAGCACCGCCGCAAGTGGCAGACTGCAGTGGGGAGCTCGAAGGCTTGGAGGTTCAGGGTACTCAGTAACCCAATTTATACCTGCACTTATCACCCAAGTATAGCCCTATTGGGGTACTTAAGGGGCCTATAAGTGGGATACAATATAACCCCATTAGGGTACTTAAGGGGCTTCTAAGTGGGATAGAACTACACTTATAATTTTTTGAAAAGTACCCTGAACCTCCAAGAGCAAGTGGGTTGCGGAATTTAGCCTCGCGGTGGGAGAGCTGAGCGGTGTGCTGCGGCTGTGGCGGCTTTTGTAACCATAGAGATTGAGTGGATAAATCATGTTTCTGCATTGGGTGCTGCTTTTGCGAGAATGTAGCGCTCCACTCAGGACCCATGAAAAAAAAGATGTGCCAGTACACCAACCAGCCAGCTACTGTAAACGTGCAGGATGGAGTAGGCATATGGGCAATCACTTTGGTATGCCTCAGCCTAGTTATCGGCCGCAACTCAGCGCGAGAACTCACCAATCACGCAGGCGTAGGCGTGATTTAGGACATTTCCAGGATGGGCTATTAGGCCCTAACAACATACTCAACCCTACAAAGGGCCTGTCTAAGGGGTTATGGGGTATCATAGCTTTGTGGTACTTTACTGTGGTACTTTACTGTAACTTTAGATCTTTCGCCTTTTTGGGTTTGCTGGGCTTCTTAATAAGGCAGCTAAAAGTTTAGTTTTTTTTGCTACCCTCCTCAGTGCAGCCAAGATAGCCCATCCTAAATTTGTTGACAGCTTGGCGAGCATCGGATGCCAGCGACCAGAGAGTCAGGTCGACAGCAAGTGCTTGGCGGCCGGGCTGTCACGCAATGCTATAGGGGTCGGAATAATTACTCATAGTATTCAATAGTATTCCCTCAGGGTCCCTTTTGTAATTGTACTATAGTAGGACCCCAAAACGCTATTGTAATTATTCAGGCCCCTATATGAAATGCGGAAGCTCGCTGGATTCATTCCCTTGTGGTGGCTGGTGCGCTTGCAAGGCACGCGCACAAGCAGCCCCAGAGGAGATCATCAATCGAATCTCAGTGAAAGGAGTCAGCAAAGGTAAACACTGAACCCTAAGTACTAAGTACTAAGCCCTAAGCCCTAAGCCTTAAACCCCAGCAGTTTGTAGCGACATAGAGCCAGGGGACCCCTGGTTGCTGTTACAAGGGGGGAGATTGTGTTTTTTTGTCAGAGATTGTTGAGGAGGAGCTTCCGGACTGAGCGCAGTCTACATTTTTGCTGAGGAGATGGGCCGAAGAGGTGTTGCCTCATGCGAAAAGGGTTCAGGGCTTAGGGCTTGGGGCTTATAGGGTTTAGGGTTTAGGGTTGTTCAGCGTTTAGGGTTTAGGGTCTAGGGCTGAGAACCGCAGCCCTGAAAGCCTACGAGCCGAGAACGTAAACCTCACAGACGACGGTTCACCGTTGGGTAGTGTCCCCCCCCCCCCCTTTTAGGGTTTAGGGTCTAGGGTTGTTCAACGTTTAGGGTTTAGGGTTTAGGGGTGGCCTGCTATTCTGAAGCTTAGGTTGGGATGTTCCCCCTTATGCTAGCAGGCCTTCATAGGGGATGGTAGTACCCCCAAGTCTAATCCCAGTTAAGGGCTGCTAGTAGAAGGTTGAGCATCCCAAGTTCACCGACTCACTACCGACACGCGATCTTTGAAGTACTTTGGGGATGCATGAGGGTTGACCCTGTCCAGGCTGTCCTGCTCCCTCAAGCCAAGAGGTGTCGGGTGTCAAGGGTTTAGGGTTTAGGTTTAGGGTTCAGGACCCAATATCTCTCAACTGGGGAACATAGCCTAAGTTACCTGGGACCCTAAAGCCCTAAACGCTGATGTGGTTGAAGGCAACAGCTTTCCCAAAAGAGGTGTCGGAGTCTCTGGGAAGGTTTTGGTATCCCAAGGCCCCTAAAACCCCAGAGCCCTAGAACCCGAAAGCCCTAGAACCCTAGAACCGAAACCCCGAAGCCCTAAAACCCCAGAGCCCTAAATCCAAAACCCTGAATGCTCTTTCGGAGTTTTTAGGGTTCTATAGGGTTTAGGATTTAGGGCTTCGGCTTCCAACTCCTAAACCTAAACGCTTGAACCTTGAAACCCCTAAAGCCCTCAAGCCTACACCCTAAACCCCAACCCTAAACCCCAAACCCTAAACCCTAAACGCTAAACCCTAAGCGTTGTACCTGGATGGCTTGGAGAGCTTCGAGGGGCTCCTTGGAGAAGTATGGCCCCTTGCACCCGCCTGCCCATGAATCTTCAAGTAGAGCAGCTCTGGTTTAGGGCTCAGGGTTAGGGTTTAGGGTGTAGGGGTTTAGGGCTAGGGTTTAGGGGTTTAGGGGTTTAGGGGTTTAGAGGTTTAGGGGTTTAGGGGTTTAGGGGTTCAGGGGTTTAGGGGTTTAGGGGTTTAGGGGTTCAGGGTTTAGGGTGTACTGTGTAGGGTTTTGTCAGGATCCAGTGGAAGACTGCTCTGACACGGAGGCGGGGGAGCTTCGGCTTTTGGTTTTGCGCGTCCGGAATTCCTTTGAGGGTTAGGGTTTAGGGTTTCGGAGGGCAAATATTACCTTCAACTATAGGGTTCTTAGGGGATGGGAGTTGGGGGGGTGGGGGGGGGGGGTATGTAACCCACGGTTCCCTAATACTCCCCCTTAGTTGCATAAGGTTATGGTTTTATATAAACAACCAGATGCCTTTACTAATATAGCTCAATTGAAGTTCCTTAGCAAGAGCCCCGAAAAGCCCCCAAATCGGCTCCCCGCGCAGCTCTGAAAGCAGATCGACTATGTGGTTCTTTTTAAGGGAAGTTTCTTGTGAAGGAAAGTCAATTTAGTTGCCATAATCACTCCAGTCGTGGTTCTGGGGCAAGGGGCAAACGTTGGAAGCGGTGGCATAGAAGTACCAAATCATCAAGTGGGGTGCCACGACTCACTTGGTTATAGGAAGACCTAATCAAGCAGTAAGCGCCGCGGCCCTAAATCACTAAACCCTAAACCTCTGAACCCGTTCAAGCCTATACACACCTGTCATAAACCCTAAAGCCCTCAATCCCCAGCCATTAAGCACACTAGACCCCGAACTCAGTCATAGTGCAGGCCCCCGCACGGACTCCGCCCAGGGCAGGCCAGGTGCCAGCGAAGAAGAGTCTGCTAAGGTTTAGGGTTTAGGGTTTAGGGTTTAGGGTTTAGGGTTTAGGGTTTAGGGTTTAGGGTTTAGGGTTTAGGGTTTAGGGTTTAGGGTTTAGGGTTAGGGGGTTCAGGGGGGATTGGGGTTTAGGAGTTTCGGGTTTGGGGGAGTAGCATTTCCAGGGTTGAATTTAAATAGCTTTATGCGTTCAAGAGCTTAGGGTTGAGGGATAGGGCTAGGGTGTATAGGGTTTAGGGGACAGTCAGCCGAATCTGGTCACTTTTGGGATTGATGGGCTTGCGAAGACAGCCAATTGTTGATGTGTTTTTCTTCTGGCCGCTGCTTCTGCGTCTGAGGAGCTGAGTTTCATATGGCCAGGACCTTCGCACATGTGGGGAGATTGAGGGTCCGAGCTGTTGCTAGCCGAAGATCAAGGTCTGAAGTGGCAGTCAAGGAAGCTGCGGTTCTGGATCTTCCGCACATGATGGTGGCTTGTTGCCTTTCTTTACTCTGTCCATTTCATGCTTCAAGCTGTTTGCTTGTGAATCCCGGTGTTTGAAGGCCTTTACCTGGGCTTGCTTGTAGTCATCCTCATCATGGCGTGGCACAGAGCAGGCGTACGGCGTATGGAGTCTAAAGACAATTTCGTTGAACATGCTCTTCCCGCAAGACTACTCCGCTTTGGGTTTATCCCAGCAACAGCGGCCCGCGAGAGCTTTTCTTGTGGTTTCCGCTTGGATGTGCCTGGCTGGGGTTTGCTTGTTCACGCTGGCTTAATCCGAAAGTGCCAGACTCCATGAGGCGCTAAAACCATCTCCAACCCAAAAGCCCCAAGTCGTGTATCCGCCTGAAGGCCCTACGTAAACCCCAAACCCTAAACCCGAAGAACCCCCCAAGAACCCCGAATCGCCGCGAAGAACCCGAACCCCCCAAACCGAAGAACCCCCAAAACCCTAAACCTTGTAGCCCTAAACCCTAAACCCTGATCCCTGAACCCTAAACCCTACATCCGAGTGCATGTTGCAGGGCGCTTCGCCGCCCGCTTCGCCAGTCCCGAAGGCCAATATTTGGGGTTTTCGATGATCCAGACTGGGCCCGTATTCCCTTTTTTCAGAGTCTGGGTTTGGGGTTTAGGGTTTATAAGGTTTAGGGTTTACGGTTTACGGTTTATAGGGTTTAGGGTTTAGGGCTACAGGTTTCCTTACAAGCCCTTATTCAACCGGTTACTCTTGGGTCTAGTTTTTGTGAGGTTGTGAGGTTGAGGGTTTTTGGGTTTGGAGTTTTGGGATTTTGTTTTTTTTGGGGGGGAGGGGAAGGGGGGGTTGGGGTTTTGGGTTTCGGGGTTTAAGGTTTGGGGGTTTAGGGTTTCAACGTTTAGGGTTTTAAGGATTAAGGTTTAGGGTTTGGGGTTTTATTTTTGATCTGCGGCTTCTACGGGCTTGCTGTGTTTATGACTTTGGGAGCCGCCAAGTTTCAGTGTGTCAGCTCTCCCGGACGGCGTTCGGGTTTCGCACGGGTTTTCTGGCTTTCTGACTTTGCATGTTGGGATCTGCTGTTGGCTACATATTTCTAACCCCCAAACCCCTAAACCCCCGAACCGTAATCCCTAAACCCCTCAACCCCTAAACCCCAAACCCCTCAGGGTTTAGGGTTTAGGGTTTAGGGTGTAATCCCTAAACCCCTCAACCCCTAAACCCTATTTCGGAGGTCTTCGAGCTTGCACTCATAGAGTTCTACTCAGGCGTTGAGAAGACGACGCTTCCACCCCAAAACGTAGTAAAGCGGAGTAGTTAGGTACATAGAGCCCAGGCAGGGTTTCAACCCTAGACCCTAAACCCTCAACCCTCAAGCCTAAACCCTAAACCCTAAACCCTAAACTCTAAACCCTAAACCCTAAACCCTAAACCCTAAACCTAAACCCTAAACCCTAAACCCTAAGTTCGAGTGGGACAATGCACTCCTCAGCTGCCAGGCAACTGCGCCGAAGTAGCTGCCCATGAAGAGAACGTCGCCTACTTGTTCATCTGGGGTTGGGGTTTAGAGTTTAGGGTTTTGGGTTTGCAGGGTTTAGGGGGGTTGAGCTTGAGATAAATTTCCACAGTTTCGGGGCGGCCTGGGGTTTAGGCTTTCGGGTTTGGGGTTTAGGTTTTGGGGTTTAGTGTTCAGGGTTTCGGGTTCAGGGCCTCTCCCTCCCTCTCTCCCCGTCTCTCTCTCTCTCTCTCTCTCCCTCTCTCTCTCTCTCTCGCTCTCTCTCTCTCTCTCTCCACATGTCTGTACGTGGACAGATCGGAAACGAGATAAATAAGGCGGTAGGTTCAGGTCTCGACATCTAGGAACTAAAAACCTCTAATAAGCCCATGAGCCCTCAAACTCAAGCCCTAGACCCTACACCCTTCACCTTAAACCCCCAAGCCCTCAAAACCTCAAACCCTGAAACTCTCAAACCCCTAAACCCTCAGCCCTAAACCTTAAACCCTGAGCCCTTAACCCTGAACCCTTAAACCCTGAGGCCTTAACCCTCAGACCCTAAGACCCTAAGACCCTGAGACCCTAAGACCCTAAGACCCTAAGACCCTAAACCCTAGAAGCCCGAAAACCCCCCAGTGAACCACCTAGAGCTCATGGGCTTTCGCCTGAAGCTTCCCAAGGCGGCTGAGCCTCCCGCCGAGGCTGGGGGTGTTGTGGTGTCCAAGCCGCTGGGCTTTGGATACTATACATTAATACTTTTTTGGTTCTGGGTTCCTATTATAGCTACTTATACCAAAAAAGGTATATACTTTTTTTCGGGGTCTACTCCAAAGCTAAGGCCAGGGGTTCGGGTTTTGGGTTTTGGGTTTGGGGTTTTGGGCTTAGGGTTTAGGGTTCAGGGTTGGGTTTGGGCATGAACCTGGGGCAGGGTTTAGGGTTGCCAGCGCAGCAAGACCGCGGCGTGGTAGATGGAAAGGCCGTGGAACAGTGACATGTGAGTTGCCCAAAAGCACCGATCTCCTTTTAATTAGCTTTTTATTAATATTAAAGTAAATATAAATTGAATATGATTACTTTTTCTTTATTCTTTATCATTAATTTACAATCTTTATCTTTAACTAAGTTCATTATTAACTATTATTCCGATTACATTCTTTAATTTTAAGCACTGGAGATCTCATGGTCCCTTACCCCCCCCCCCCCCAAGCAATGAGGTCTTTGGGCCCCAGAAGAGGCCTTAAAATCATGGGGGCTTGGGCCCTGAGGGTTAATTAGTATGGTCCCCGGTCCCCCCTTACCTTAAACCTTAAACCTTAAATCCTAAATCCTAAACCCTAAACCCTAAACCCTAAACCCTAAACCCTAAACCCTAAACCCAACGCGGCAGGCTTCGGCCTGACATTTTTCGGTCAAATACGGGCAGTTTGCTAGAACGACGGCCCCCTTTTTTCGGGGGCCCAAGATAGAAGGCACCGTAAAACACGGACCCGGAAAGGCACGTAGTGTAGAGAACCCCCGCCCCCCCCCCCCCCCCCTCCCCACATGATATGGAATACAGCTCCTGGGCTTTTCGCAGAATCTGTTTCGCAGTTTCGCAAGGCGGCTGCAGGGCAGGCGGCCCCTGAGGAGCTGGCGCCCGAGGCCTGTCGGATGTTTCGGGGCCTGGAATGCTGTAGCGTCTACACCAGGAAGTGGTTAGGGTTTAGGGTTTGGGGTTTGGGGTTTGGGTTTAGGGTTTAGGGTTTAGGGTTTAGGGTTTAGGGTTTAGGGTTTAGGGTTTAGGGTTTAGGGTTTAGGGTTTAGGGTTTAGGGTTTAGGGTTTGGGGTTTAGGGTTTGGGGTTTAGGGTTTAGGGTGTGCATCAAGAAACGCACACTTACAGTGCGCCTTTTCTGTAGATTTGGGGGCAGCACTCCCTATCGCGTTGCTTGCGTAGCTTAGCATAGTAGCCCAACCCCCCGCCCGAGCTGTTGTTTTGTTGGGTTTCTTGTTCCACCCCAACCCCCCCCCCCCCCCCCCCCCCAAGGGGGCTTCTTCTATGTTATTCTCTCAATTCGTCAGCGGATCAGGGCACTTCGGTAAAGGCGAAGGTAGCAGAGGCCTCTCGGGTTGTTTTAGGTTTCGCCATCTTAAATCCAGGATTCGGGAAAACAACCCTTAACCCTAAACCCTAAACACTAGATTTGCATGGCAGACAATGACCAGGGTAGCAGAGGCCTCGGCCTTTGATCCGTGCTAAAGATCATGCTGGATGGGAGCCTTGAGAGGGCGATTCAGGAAAGGATATGAGGGGTCTAGCCCTGTTTCTGAAGACGTCGGGGGGGTCCCAACCTCACAGGGGTCGTCCTGGGAAGCTTGTCCCTCCCATGGGAGGGCCCGTAGGTTCGCCGTGTACCAGGGCAGAACCCATGCACATGGGCAGCGGTGCTCGCCAGTTTAGGGTTCTAGTGTAGTAAATATTTGGGGCAAACTTCTGCGGTTAGAGGTACCTTCGCATCTGCAGTTCTGCGATCAGCACAAGGGGTGGTCATGAGCAGCCAGAACAGAAACCTGAATCATCTTCGAACCTTGGGCTTCTGGGAAATGGCAGGTTTTCGATGATGCTGCGGCTCAGGAGCAACGGCGTTGGATCTGTTCAAGGTACTTCCGGGTTGGATCGTATTCCCGCGCTTGCACTGAGCCCTGACAGCTTCAGGCCATAGCGCAGGTGTGCGGCTGTGCAATTCAAGCTTGCAGCACCAATGGCCTGTAGCGTGGCGCGTCGTGTGGCACAGAAAGCTCAAGCCAAGGAACAAGTGAGTAAGTATGGGCCTCACGGATCCGACGTCTGTGACGCAAGCAGCAGGAGTTTCTCGAGCACCTGGGTGCAGCCCTACCCGATGTCGAGAGTGGGGTCGGGCACTCAGGATGACTTTCAGCTCAACAGACAGACTTGTCAGGGATTTTGCCTGCAGGCTTTCGCAAAGAAACCTTCAAATCCTTAAGCCCCTACACCAGATCCTCAAGCTTTCAACCCCCTTCTCCAACAAGCAGCATTTTCCTTTAGTCGTAGTCAGATCTCTAAAATAGTTTCGCTAATGTTCGTCAATTAATTAAAGGGGGTCATGAAGTCTCTCGTGGGAACCCTTAAACCGCTGCCTTAGACCAAAATGAACCCTAAGCCCCAAGCCGTAAACCCTAAACCCTTGAACCCCTGAACCCTCAACCACTAACCCCCTAAACTCCTTGGCCGATCAGCCTATAAACCCTAGACCCCTGAACCCTTGAACCCCACACCACTAACCCCCTGCACTCCTTGCCTGAAGAGCCTTTCCTACTAATTGCTTAAGAACCCGCCCCCCAAAAATATAGGTTCTTCCTTATTAAGGGTAATATAGGTTTTTTTTGGGGCGGGGGGGGGGGTGTTCCTGAGCAAATAGTAGTTTCCGCTCCAAGGGCGAATCCGAGCCGGAAGTCCAAGCTCCGCCTGTACATCCACAAGGCCCCTTGCCCTATGGTTTAGGGTTTAGGGTTTAGGGTTTAGGGTTTAGGGTTTAGGGTTTAGGGTCGTGGATGGGAAATCGAGGGCTTGGGGTCCTTAATTCTTTGGGGTTATCCCAGGACTTAGGGTTTAGGGTTCAGGGTTTAGGGTTTTAGGGGTTTAGGGGTTTAGGGGTTTAGGGGTTTAGGGTCTAGGTTAGTTGTTGTCCTAGGACTGGAGCGTTCGATTCTTGTTTTGCTGATGTTTGCTGTTCCTGCTCAGCCCAGAGATGGGAGACCTTTAGCCAGGGTTCAGGGTTTAGGGTTGGGTTTAGGGTTCAGGGTTCAGGGTTCAGGGTTCAGGGTTCAGGGTTCAGGGTTTAGGGTTTAGGGTTTAGGGTTTAGGGTTTAGGGTTTAGGGTTTAGGGTTTAGGGTTTAGGGAGTTGACTCAGCAATGCCGGAAGCGACCTGATTGCTGGTAGTGACTAGCATGCTCGGGCGGGCAACCCTAAACCCACTAGACGAGCCAGCAGCACAAGCGGTTGACAGGTGCTTTTGGGTTATACTTCACCCTAAACCCTAAACCCTAAACCCTAAACCCTAAACCCTAAACCCTAAACCCTAAACCGTAGGGACCTCATAGTTCGGTCACTAGTGCCCTTAAGGACCCAATTAATAGATCCCTGGAAGTATGGGGCAGGGTAGGGCTCAGGGGCTTAGGGTTTGCAGGCTTGCAGGGGGTTCGATCTTGGGCTTGGGAGTGACGGCTGGAACTCGGAACCCTAAACCCTAAACCCTAAACCCTAAACCCTAAACCCTACTGTAGACGCCGGGTGCAGCGGCGAAAGGGTCAAGTCTCCGAATTACGGTCCCTAAGCCCTAAACCCTAGCCGTTCAGGGCTCAGGGTTCAGGGTTCAGGGTTTGGGGTTTAGGGTTTAGGGTTTAGGGTTTAGGGTTTAGGGTTTAGGGTTTAGGGTTTAGGGGCCACAACTTTCAAGGAGCTGCCCATGTAAGGCCCATAGGCCTTTTACGAGAGCGCAGGCAAACCCCTAAACCCTAAACCCTAAACCCTAAACCCTAAACCCGAAACCCTAAACCCTAAACCCTAAACCCTAAACCCTAAACCCTAAACCCTAAACCCTAAACCCTAAACCCTAAACCCTAAACCCTAAACCGAGGCGAGGTCCTCCCAGAAGAGCCCTGGGAGCACTACAGCCGGGAGGAGCGGGAGATGCCTGGGGGCTGAGGATGCCCTGGTCTACTATTTGCTGAAGAACCCCCGCAAAAAAAGGTGTGTATATGTATATATATATATATGTATATATATATATATTATGTCTATATGTATATATAAACAAATGATTAGATAAATAATAAGAACAACATATATATATATATATATATATAATGTACATATATATATATGCATATATATATATATATACATATATATATAGAGAGAGAGAGAGAGTCATCCTTATAACGGCTATATAGGGATGCTTATCTTTGTTATCTGGGGTTCTTAAGCAAGTTGTTGGGTGGGTTTTAGGCTGTTGGAAGTTGGAAGACCCTTTTCAGGGTTTTGTTGAATTAGGGTGTTTAGGGTATTTAGTGCTTCGGGTATTTAGGGTTTAGGGTTTAGGGTTTAGGGTTTAGGGTTTAGGGTTTAGGGTTTAGGGTTTAGGGGAACTTGGGGTCATGGTCTCTTCCAGAGTGCGCCGCAAGCAAAGCCAACCCCCAAAAAGGCCCTGAGCGTCGGCTCATCTAGTAACTGGGTAGGCGCTTAGGCTGTTTTCCATGGATGTAAGAGGATTCGGAATATTTTTGAGAGGGTTTGAGGGGAGATCTCTGGCTTAGGGCAGTTGTGGATGGGACAAGGGCTGGCTTGCTTGATGCCACTGAGGTGGGAGCGAATGAGGCCGGAAGTACGCATGGACTCCTCATTGTAGTTGTGGTTGAAGTTTGAGTGTTGAGGGTGTAGTTTGCCTTCTTTGTGGCAGTCAGCCTGTTTGTCCTGCTACGTAGGCAAAGCGACTGACCAAGCCCGCTGTTCACTGCTTTCTCTTACCGGAGCTGTTCCGCTTGGGAAACAGGCCTCGTGCCTTGAGACGCGAAGCACAGCAGGCGGGCTGTGTGTGGATCATGTGCCATGATGCCCATGAGGGAGTTCCTCGAAAACGGGCCCCCCATTTTGGGGTCCTATAAGGTTTTTTTCCAGGGTACATCGTATACTACGCGGATCCCTATTGTGGGACACCCCATGTTACCATGTTTCTACTTCAGATAGATGGGATCCCGTGGCTGCATTCTTCTGTCGGGCTCCCCTTTTCTCCCGCTCTCTGATAGGTGCGGTCATCACTCGCGCCAGAGGTGGCTGCCGACTCAACGCAGGGTGTGCAAGTGGCAGGTGGCCTTTGTGTAGCTTTTGCTTGGAGGTTCAGGGTACTTAGTAAACCAAATTCAAGTGCAGTCACAGGCCCCTATATTACCCAAGCAGGGTTATAACTGGGCTATGATAAGTACGGTTTTGGATTGGGTTGCGAAGTACCCTGAGCCTCCAAAAGATATTCCTAATAATTTCACCATGGCGCCTTGTGACGGCGCATGCTTTCCATACCTCGTGCACTGAGGTGATCAAGCGATTGGTGCGCTTGAACCCGGATCTCAAGGCCAGGTCTGACGAGGCAGGGCATATAGGGTTTAGGGTTTAAGGCTTTAGGGCTTAGGGCTTAGGGTGATTCAGGGTTTAGGGTTTAGGGTTCTTTAGGGTTTAGGGTTTAGGGTGATTTAGGGTTTAGGGTTTAGGGTTCTTTTCGTTTTGTTATGCTTCGTAGCCCAAGTTCCCTCATCAAGCAACCAACCCTCAAGGGGGGTGCCCTTGTTGTAATATGGTTACTGGGACTCCTTCTGAGATGCTTGGCCACTTAGAGACTGAGGGCACAAGTGCTGCTATGGAGCGATTCAGGGCACCATCCACAGGGAGCCAGAGTAGGCCCTTCTTCCCGGTTTAGGGTTTAGGGTTTAGGGTTTAGGGTTTAGGGTTTAGGGTTTAGGGTTTAGGGTTTAGGGTTTAGGGTTTAGGGTTTAGGGTTTAGGGTTTAGGGTAGGGTTGAGGTTCCCTTCTGAAAGCCCCTTAAAGCCAAAAAGGGCACCCTGTTTATTCCTAGGTTGCTCGTGGGTTTGGTCACCTTCCAAAGGAACCAGAGTGCGCACGCAAGGTTATCAAGCTCATCAACTACTCGTCGGTCATCCTCCTGCAGGTCAACCGCTGCACTAGCGTACCAATGTTTCAGCATGTAGGCTCCAGGGCGAAAAAGGGCTCAACCCTAAACCCCGAAGCCCTTCGAATGTTTACCCGAAACTGTTCAAGGCGCAGGCCTCTAAGGGCCTGTCAGGATGAAATTGCAGTTGTAAGACTACTTAGTTGTACTGTTTTTGTACTCCGAATATAGGCGGGCGTCCCGACCCCCAAAACCCTAAACCCTAGACCCTAGACCCTAAACCCTAAACCTTAACCCAGATTCAGGGCCTGTGGGACGGTTCGGCTTAGGGTTGCGGTTGGCCACCCAGCAGTGAGAGAGTCATCTTCATAAAGTTTGCCCCTGACAAGCCAGTATTTCTGGTTGCTTAACTTGCAGACTCTTCTTCCTAGATCCCCCAGCTTCTACGTCTTCAGTGGTCCAGACATTTCCACCTCGAGAGGCCTAAAGCCCTCAAGGAAACATACTTCGAAGAGCCTGACAACTCGGATCGATCAACCCTATAAACCCGATCCTAAACACCAAACCCCCAAACCCCTCAACCTACAAACCTCCAAACCCTACTACTTGGAGGTTCCTGGGGTACTTCTCAGTATTTGCCCCACTTATATCCCTACCTATACGGACCCTAAGCCTTAAACCCAAAACCCTAAACCTTAAGCCCAAAACCCCACAACCCGTAAGGCGACAGCGCGTGCCGCTGCCCGTGGCAAGGCCCCAGGCAAGCCTCCGAGCTCTAGCGTTCGTTTACAAACTCGGTGGGGTTTTGGGACATTTTATATATTTCCCTTCTGGGGTTCAAGAAGATCATATTAAGGAAGATTTTCAGAGGGAGTAAGGGCCATCCTAGAAAAGGTTTTATGAAGGGTTGGTTTATCAAGGGTTAATCAAGGGTCTATAGGATAGTGAAGGGTTGATAAAAAGTTTTAGAGGGTTCTAGTAGGGTTTGGTAGGGTTCATACAGGGCTGCTGTGGGGCATAGGCATCAAAAAAAAAAATAATAAGCATCAAAAAGAAAAATAATAGGGATCAATAAAAAAAATAATAGGCATCAAAAAAAAAATAGGCCATCCGGCCCACCTGCGTGGTCCTCTGGTCCCGTGGCCCTCTGGTCCCGTGGTCCTCTGGTCCCGTGGTCCTCTGCTCCCGTGGTTTTGTGGTCCCGTGGTCCTCTGGTCCCGTGGTCCTCTGGTCCCGTGGTCCCCTGGTCTTGTGGTCCCCTGGTCCTCTGGTCCTCTGGTCTGCTTGTCTGTCCGCCTGGTCCTGCGGGTCCTATGCGTATAAATAAATAGTTAAATTAGACGAATAAGTAAAAATCAATAAACATAAATATATATTATATACACACGATAGCGAAGGTCAACGTGTGTGTATATGTATGTATGTATGTATGTATGTATGTATGTATGTATGTATGTATGTATGTATGTATGTATGTAGGTGCATATATATATATACATATTACATAATACACATTACTTTACATTACACATTACCTATTATATACTATACATTATATATTATATATTATATATTATGTATTATGTATTATGTATTATGTATTATGTATTATGTATTAATTATGTATTATGAATTCTATATTATGTTTTATGTTTTATGTACTATGTATTATGAATTATATATTATATGTTTTATATTATGTATTCTGTATTATGTATTATGTATTATGTGTTATGTATTATGTATTATATGTTACATATTTATTATGTCGTATGTACTATGTATTATATATTATATATTATATTTTATATTATATATATTATATATTATATTACATATTACATTTATACATATTATTATATTATATATTATATATTATATATTATATTATATATATATATATATATATATTTATACTATATATATATATATTATATTAACATTTATATATATATATATATATATATTAATACCTTATACTTATATATATGTATACATATTCATATATTATATATATATATATATATCATTTATATTTATATTTATTTTTCATATTGTCGTACATTATATGATATGTGTATGTATATAAATAAGTAAATATAAATATGAATAAATAAATACACATAAATAAATAAATAAATAAACATATATATATATATATCTATTTATATATCGCATATTGTATATTATATGTCATATATTGCATATCATGTATTGTATATTGCATATTATATACTGCATACATAATATAAAGTATATCATATATAATATGTAATATATACTGTATACATAATATACAATATATAAAATATATAATGTTAATTTTTTTAATTTATTTATTTATTAGTTATTATTCATTATATAGTATATTTTATATATTATGTAGTATGTATTATATATTGTTCTTTGAAGCCATTGGAATGCAAAGAAAATGGAAGTTTTTTGCTTAAAACATGTAGAAGTAGAGTTTTTCCGATGGAAACATAGAGATAATAGAGGATTTCTCATGAAAACGTGAAGACAGTAGACGTTTTCTTGTGGGAGTATGAAGAAATAGAGGTTTTCCCATTGAAAGATCGAGAGACTAGAAGGTTTTCCAACCACTACCACCACTTCTACGCATCGTGCGAACATTGTTTGCAAATGGGGGGGGCTGCCCCCCCCCCAACCCCCCCGCTGTTTTTTTAAAGCTGTGCAAAGCGTGCTGCAAAGCCAAGTGGGGGGGTGTGTGTGGGGGGGGGGCTGCGCCAACCCCAACCCCGCCGCGTTTTTATCAAGCTGTGCCACTGCAAAGCGTGCTTTATGAATCTTGTTGAAGCCATTGGGATACTAAAAGTTTAAGTTTTTCTTAAAATACATGCAAATAGAGGTTTGCCGATGGAAACATAGAGATGATAGAGGTTTCCTATGAAAACGTGAAGAAAATAGAGGTTTTCTTGTGGGAATATGAAGAAATAGAGGTTTTCCGAGTAAAAGATCGAGAAAATAGAAGGTTTTCCAACCACTACCACCACCCACTACAACCCATCGTGCGAGCATTGTCTTTGCAAAAATGGGGGGGGGGGGGGGGGGCCCCCCCCCAACCCCCCCCCCCCCCCCCCCCCCCCCCCCCCCCCCCCCCCCCCCCCCCCCCCCCCCCCCCCCCCCCCCCCCCCCCCCCCACCCCCCCCCCCCCCCCCTGTATTCCAAGAGGAAAATGGGTTATTTTTTTTTTTTGATGCTTATTTATTTTTTTTTTTGATCTCTTGGGGTTATTTTTTTTTTTGATGCTTATTTATTTTTTTTTTGATCCTTCACCCCTGCTTTGGGGTGTGCAGGGTTTGATTTTCACTGGGATTGATTTGGAAGTACAGTAATGCTTAATTTGTCTCTTTCATGCGTGGATCACCCATTATGTCGAACTATGTGCATCCCTGTGCGTTAAAAAAACTGCATCTCATCAACACCATATAGCCGACTTTACACATTTATAGGGCCACAACGTGCACTCCAGCTGAGGGACGAGAGGGCTTTAGGTTTGGGCTCTTTAGTGGACTTAACTTCCATTGCTTGGAAGGGTCCGACTGTTGGGGCTTTAGGGTTTATAGACCTAAGCCCTAAACCTTATATGTAAACCCTATAGGGTTTAAGGTTTGCGGCTTGGGGGAGCTTGGTTCAGGGTAAAGAACCCAAATGCCTGAACCCTGAGCTGCACACCCTGCACCCTAAATCCTAGACTTAGGGCGCGCCGGCTTGTGTCCGCTTGACACGAGCATTAGGATGGCCTCAACCCAAAACCCTAAACTCAAGACCCTAAACCCACCCGTCTTGGGAGGTCGGAAAAAACACTAATCGTTGTCCCTTATGGTCTCTTTATAATTATGCGACAACAACCCCCCAAAACCCTGTTTGAATTATTAAGGCACCTATATTACGTGACTACTAGAGCCCTGAACTCAGAGCCTTCCTCTCTTGACCCTGAACTTCAAAGCTTGAACCTTGGAAATCTTCAATGCCCTTATCCTTAAAGCCCCCAAAGCCCCAGATTTCTGTAAACCTGCTATGCGTTCAAGGGATGAGCCGGGGCGGGTTTCTGGTTTTGGGTTTCGGGTTTAGGGTTTAGGGTTTAGGGTTAGGGTGGCTACGGCTATGTAGGGAGGCCTTCGGGCCTGTCCATGGAAGCTAGGGTTTGGGTACTTTAGAAGAGATGCAAAATATCCCAAAGCCCAAACCCTATAGGCCTCATGAGCCCTCAACCCTAGGCCCTCACTAAACCCCTAAACGTTGCAGACCCCAAGCCTTGCAAAACCTCCTATACACCGTAAACCCTAAACCCTAGACCTTGTGTACCCTGAACCCTAAGCCTTCTATGCCCAATTACAAAGCCCCTTTAGAGACCCAAACCGCAGGTCAGCGCATAGCCTGGAAGGACGCTCCCAGAAAGGGCTCCGGGTCCTGGGAGCTGTTTAGGGTTGAGGGTTGAGTTTTTGGGGTGGTCAGGGTTCTAGGGTTTAGGGTTGAGGGTTTGGGGATACCACTGTTTGCTTACCAACCCCCAAAAAACAAAAACTATTCTTCCTTATAAGGGTAATAAGGGGAGTTATTATTATTATTAATATTATTATTATTGTTCTTTTTTAGGGTTCTTAAGCAAATAGTAGGTTAGGGTTTAGGGGGCGTTGGGAGTTAGAGTTTAGGGTTGAGAGGGCTCATGGTTTTGTTGGGGTTATGGGGTTTAGGACATATGGGCAGCAGGGTAGGCTAGCGTGCAGTAGCAGTTTGAGGGGGTAGGATTTAAGGCTTTAGGATTTGAGGCTTAGGGTCTAGGAGTTCTGGGCAGTTTAGGGATTCGGGTTAAAGACTTCAGGGATTTAGGGTTTTGGGACTAGGATTTATGGGCTTTTATGTTCAGGGCCTAAAGTTTTGAATTTATGGGTTTGAGGGTTGCAAGGGTTTTGGAGATTATGGGGCTTGATGGTGCTCGTTCATCGGTTTTCAGGGTTCTGGGCTCGTAGGGTTTAAGTCTTAGGATGTCAGGGGCCCCAAACCAAACTCTAAACCCTGGGGCTTTATCCCTAAACCCTAAACCCTAAACCCTAAACCCTAAACCCTAAACCCTAAACCCTAGGTGGTTTAGGGTTCAAGAGGTTCATGGGGTGCAAGGCATGGGTTCAGGGGTTTAAGCGCTTTGGGTGCCTAGGGCTCATATTAACTTCAGGGTCTAGGGTTTAGGGTTTAGGGTTTAGGGTTTAGGGTTTAGGGTTTAGGGTTTAGGGTTTAGGGTTTAGGGTTTAGGGTTTAGGGTTCAGTGGGGCTCGTAGGGTTTCAGGGTTCAGCGATTTAGGGTTCAACGGTTTTTTTTCATCGGAATTAGGACTTCGGGTTTAGGCCTTCTCGGTTTTCAGCGATGTAAGGCTAGGGTTCGTAGGGTTTATGGACTTGAGGTGTAGGGTACAACCCCCTGAACCCGAAACCCTAAACCATAGTACATAAGGATTCAGGGCTTATGGTTCTTACCAGGGGGGTTCATAGGGTTTAGGCCTCTAGCGCTCGTAGGGTTTTAGGGTCTCAAGGTTTAGGGTTTAGGGTTTGGGGGCTAAGGGCTAAGGGAAGTTGCATGGACCCTTAATATGGTCCCTTACCTTCTTTAAAGGGTTCCGATGTATGGGCCCTTGGGTTCTATAGGGTTTAGGTTTTAGGTTAAGGGTTTAGGTTTAAGGTTTAGGGTTTAGGGTTTAGGGTTTAGGGGTATAGAAGGGGTTTCGATTTAAGGGCCTATTTCAAGGGACCGTGTAACTACCCCTAGAGGTTGAACAGGGGTGACATGACTTAGATTTTCAGGGTATAGGGTTCAGGGTTCATAGCATGTAGTTTTTGAGGGTGTCGCATGTAGTGTTTTGAGGGTGTACCCGAAACCCGAAACCCTAAACCCACGATTCTTCATTGCTTTTACAGGGCTTGTCGCGGCTGGCTCAGATGGCGGAGCCCTGCCATGAACATCAAACCCAATAAAGTCCAGAACCTAAACCCGATACCCAAAACTCAAAACCCTTAACCCCTAAACCCCTCAAACCTAAAATCCAACAACTGCAAACCCTGAAGCCCTCACGTACACCCGGTTGAGAACATGGCCTCGTGCTGGAGCCACCCGCTCACATGCGCAGTCCCCCCTGGCCCGCATTTCCTCCAACCTCACGCCTTGCAAATCTGCACCCCATGAACATAGCGTAGATCTTGGGATGTGCCCCCTTAAACCTTATACTAGCAGTCCTTTATAGGGATTACAAAGGCGGGTACGATGATCCCTATTAAGCACTGTCAGTAGAAGGGGGAACATCGAGGTATATCCCCTGAGGTATATCCCCTTGAGCAGTGGCGCCCAACTAGGGTTTAGGACGCCATGAGCCAGCTGTCGCACGCCTCCTCCCCTGCGCCTACAGAGGCAGGGAATTGAACCAAGTTGGCGAACCAAATGGGGGAATTCTCCAATTTAGGGACCCTTTTGGGGTTACTATTGCAAGAAGGCCCCTATAGCATTTAGGGTACCCAATGAGGGACCATCATATTATTGGGAACGGACCATACATTGACCATATATGGGGGTTTACGAAAATGGGGGACCCTTAATATGGACCCCCAAATATAGAGGACCCCCAATACCCCGAATAGCGTAAACCCCCATATATGGGGCCCTAAACCCCAAACCCCAAACCCCAAACCCTAAACCCTAAACCCTAAGCCCAGAAAGGGATACTGGAGTCTGTTGGGTCGGGTGGAGGCGCCCGCAGACCGCCGCCGGTCTGAGGTCACGGCCCTGCGCCTGCCCCACGGCCTTGGCTTGGAGGGTTTGGGGTATAGGGTTTAGGGTTTAGGGTTTAGGGTTTAGGGTTTAGGGTTCAGGCTTCGAGGGTTTAGGAATTAGGGTTTAGGGTTTAGGGTTTGGGTTTTAAGAATTCTAGAGCTGTTCCGTCAGACTACCTCCAGTTTTCGAGCCTGTAGAGTAACCATACCGCCCGAAATAGACGTCAAGCCCCAGCCTAGGACCCTCAATGCTGCAGGACCCTATGTACTTCATGATCAACATGAAAAAAGAATACTAACAATTACTAGTGTTAAGAGTTTTACGGCATTGAGAATGCAATTGTACATCACAGATAAAATTTAAAAATTCATGTAGCATATAAGTATATATACACATACATTCAACACATGTATATATATATATATGAGCCCGGAACCTTTAGGGTTTATTTAGCATAGAGTTTTTCTTTTCTCTTTAAACTACCTAATATAAATATTTTCAGAATAGCTGCTACCTACGAGCCTTCGGGTATTCTCTACAACACAAAACCCAAGGATTAGAGCCTAGACTGAGGCTCTCCTTGTTTGAAGTCCACCCTAAACCTACTCTAGCCTTAGACTCTAGCCACGCAGCGCGGTGAGCACAGCCGCTTTTAGCCTAAAGGAAACATAGGCTCATCACCCTAATCTTTATTCTATGGTTTAGGTTTTAAGGTCCAGAGTAGAACCTATAGCAGACAGTAAAGCAAATGCGCGTAGACAATGCCGTCAAGGAAATAAGTTTCCTCAGCCAAGGCGTGCTCCGGTAGGGCCTCCTCACTGGAGATCTGAATCCCGTAAGGTGGCGTCATGGTGGACATAAGAACCAAAGATCTCAGATCAAATGACTGCAGGAATCCTAAACCCTAAACTCTAAACCATAAACCCTATACCCTTCATATATTGAGAAGCAAGCCAAAGAAGAGCTTCTCAAACATTTTTGCGCTGGCCGCATCAAGGTGTTTCCAGCCCCCTCATCACATCACCTGGGTGAGGTGATTTGGATCTTCGGGCCTTCTTGAGGTAGGGTTTAGCGTTTAGTATTTGTTTCATAGAGCCTTAAGGGGTCTAAGGGTCGGTATGCAACCCAGGGTCCCTTGATACTCCGCACTAGTCATTTAGGGTTTAGGTTTTAGGGTTTAGGGTTTAGGGCTTTACTTAGCTTGTGCTTTGTCAAGCTGAAACTCTAAGGCTGGAGCTGGAAACCCCTCGGCCGTAATTCAACCCCTAAATCCTCAGCTCTACACCATAAACCCTTAATCCTTAAACCCCTAAATCCGAAACCCTAGCCCTAAACCCGAAACCCTAAACCCTAAACCTCACACAGCCGCGGCACTTCTTCGAGCGCCGGCAGCGCAGGTGATACTCTCTGTTTCGCCTAGTTTGCTGACGAGGGAGCTTGCGCTTCGGGTTTAGGGTTTAGGGTCAAGGAGACTTATGGGTCAACGCATTCAACTCGAGCAGCATCGTACTCCACAAGACACCATTAAAAAAATGAGCCTCCATGGTGACTCCTGGAGCACTCGCCGCATCCTCCTGTCAATGATGAGTTCAGGGCGCTATGCGAGACAGCTTATGCCATATGCTCCAGCGGTCCCTCGCAGCCAGAACAAGTTGACTGGTGTTTTGTTGGGCACCTTTGCGCATAAGCTTTGAACGCAAGACTTTCTCGCTCAGAAAACTCATTTCGAGTCTCCGGCCGCAACTATTCCGCCAGCAGCAGCAGAGCCGTCCTGACAGAGTTTGCATAGGACTACTACTTTTCTGAGTTCTGATTAGTGTATCTGACAAGCCGATGCACATTGTAGCCGGTAGACGGATATGACTGCAGCTGAATCCGAGGTCACGACTTCTGAGTCGTTTTCCGCCTCGTAGTCAGCTGGTCCCTGACAAGGGTCAATGCTTCACTAGTTTTTGTTTTTTGTTGTTTGAGGCCCTGGCATCCTCCAGAGTGTTTCCCTCGTCCTGCAGCACTACTATTTTTCTGAATTCAGGCACACTACGACTGCAACTGGAGCTTCGTTTATATCACGACTTCTGAGTTGCTTTCCAGCTCGAAGTCAGGTGGTCCCTGGCAGGGGTCAACGCTTAACCAGGTTTCTTTTGTTGTTGTTCGGGGCCTCGGCATCCTCGAAACTGTTCCTCTCGTCCTGAAGCACCACTATTCTTCAGAATTCTGATTAGTATCTGACAAGCCTATCCACATTGTAGTCTGTGGACGGATATGACTGCAGCTGAATCCGAGGTCACGACTTCTGAGTCGTTTTCCTCCTCGTACGGCTGCGTGTCCTGCCACAAGTCGACGCTTGACCAATTTTCTTTCGTTGTTGTTTGAGGCCTTGGCATCCTCCAGAGTGTTTCCCTCGTCCTGCAGCGCTACTATCTTTCAGAATTCAGGCACACTACGACTGCAACTGCAACTTCATTTTCCAAATCTGAGGTCACGACTTCTGAGTTGCTTTCCGGTTCGAAGTCAGGTGGTCCCTGACAGGGGTCAACGCTTAACCAGATTTCTTTTGTTGTTGTTTGGGGCCTCGGCATCCTCGAAACTGTTCATCTCGTCCTGAAGCGCCACTATTCTTCAGAATTCTGATTAGTGTATCTGACAAGCCGATGCACATTGTAGCCTGTAGACGGATATGACTGCAGCTGAATCCGAGGTCATGACTTCTGAGTCGTTTTCAGCCTCGTACGGCTGTGTGTCCTGCCAAAAGTCGATGCTTGACCAATTTTCTTTCGTTGTTGTTTGAGGCCTTGGCATCCTCCAGAGTGTTTCCCTCGTCCTGCAGCACTACTATTTTTCTGAATTCAGGCACACTACGACTGCAACTGGAGCTTCATTTTCTGAATCCGAGGTCACGACTTCTGAGTCGCTTTCCAGCTCGAAGTCAGGTGGTCCCTGACAGGGGTCAACGCTTAACCAGGTTTCTTTTGTTGTTGTTTGGGGCCTCGGCATCCTCGAAACTGTTCCTCTCGTCCTGAAGCACCACTATTCTTCAGAATTCTGATTAGTATCTGACAAGCCTATCCACATTGTAGTCTGTGGACGGATATGACTGCAGCTGAATCCGAGGTCACGACATCTGAGTTGCCTTCCACCTCGTACGGCTGCGTGTCCTGCCAAAAGTCGATGCTTGGTCAGTTTTCTTTTTTTGTCTTGTTTACGCAGAACAGAGTCGAGTTTGAAGGCCTCCGCATACTCGGTTCTGCTTTGCTTTCTCTGGACCTCACGAGCTACTATTTTTCTGAATTCTGAGTGGTGTATCTAAGAAGCCGAGTCACATTGTGGTCGGTGGACGGATACGCCTGCAGCTTCCTTTTCAAGAGCAAGAGAGCCTGAGCAAGGCATGCGTCGTTTAACGCATTTCATGTTTGTTTATCTGAAAATACACACCGCTGTCTAAGTCCATGGCAGGTGGTGCATACGGTGGTGGTCTCGGACACAAAGCCTCACCGGTCGTTGTGGACAGGTGAGCTTTGGGCTGAGAGGACGCACGCATCTGGCGGTGAGCTTTGGGCTGGCCGGACGCACGCCTGTGGCTGCACCTCAACGGAGGAAATGTTTTGCTTAGCCAAGTGTGTCCATCAACGATCGAGTTCCAAACACGGGGAACTGGTCGCGGCTCAGGCCGCGCAAGACGGACCTCACGCGTCCCATAAACATGCTGACTGTCCTTTGTTCTGCGCTCGTGTTCGCCTATATACTGAGCTCGGTGCAGGCGGCCTGTACTGGACCCTGCTAGGCGACGCTTGCCCCTCAGACAAACGACTGAGCCTCTTCACGAATGTGTGTGTGTGTGTGTTGTGCTACGTTTGTCTTTCACCTGAGCCGAGAACTACCAAAGGCCTGGGTTTGGGCTTTCGCGCCCACGGTCCGGCCTGAGATCAACGGCCAAGCGTTTCTCATTTGTTGCAGGCGCTTCTTCCGTGCTTGGTGTATGTGTTGTGTTGCGCTACGCTTGTCTTTCCTTTATCTGAGTCGAGAACTACCAAAGGCCTGGGTTTGTGCTTTGCCGCCCACATTCGGGCCTGAGATCCACGGTCAAACGTTTCTCATGTATTGCAGGCACTTCTTCTGCGCTTGCTTCTGCGAAATCTGAGCTGAAGACTTCCAAGGGCCTGGATTTCGGTCGCGGCGAGGCCCACGCCGGTTGCAGCTCTCTGCTAGTCGCTGCACACATCGCGAGATAAGCCTCGGAGGTGGCTCACGATGGTTATTTGTTTGGTTTGTTGCTGAAAGCCTGTTGAAATTGGGCTGTGACGCGGTCTCGCGCCGCATGGAAAGTGCTCCAAGAGGGCACCTCCGCGTGATGAATTCATATACTGTTTTTGTTTCCTTCAGATGCCCGTAATAATATCGTGAGCGGTTCGCAGCACCTGTGGCTCCGTCATGGCTCACAGGCCCCTTCTACAGCCAGAGCCGAAACACACCTAAACATGCAGTGAGCAGTTCCTGCAGCCTTTGACTTGATGCTTCAGGTCGCTGCAAACTATAGCTTCTGTCGATAACCACTGCAGTTTCTAGCTTGATGCAGCACATGCAGTTGCATTCTGATTTTTAAGCCCAACCATGTATTTGCTGTTTGCAGCACGCGCAAGTCCATTCTAATGCTCTCAACCCAACCATCACATTCAATCTTGCAGCATTTGCAAGTAGATTCTAAACCTCCCAAACCCTGTCACTGTCACTTGCTCTTGCAGCACATGCAAGTATGCGAGTGAGTCAGCGACGCACGACTGCCAGCACTGGGTGAGTACTTAGTAGTCATGCCGTCAGTATCTTCTAGTCTTTCCGGGGGCTCCGAGACATCGTTTCCCTTCAATTGCTGTTCAAGCTGGCCGCGCCCTTCGGGTTCCCGAAACGTCGTCATTCGAAGCAAAATGAGAAAGAAAAAAAGAGAAGGAGAAGTGCTCCTCTGACTCCACTCACTTCACATGACATAGATGCTAAAGCGGGCGCCGCCGACCAAGCATGGTTAACATTCAGCAATCTCTTGGGAAAAGGCACCTCCTGAAACTCTTGGCAGCCAGGAGCAGCATTCGCAAGTACATTTGCCGGCAATTCCATTCCAAACATCGAAACCAAATCTTTTCATTTGCTCTTACAGCATTTGCAAGTACATTGTAAACCTTAAACCAGCGGCCTTCTGCGAGAGACTGCAGGGACAGTAGCTTTAAGCCAGAGATTGCAGGGGCAGTAGCCTTTAGCCAGAGACTGCAGGGACAACGGCCTTAAGCGAGAGACTGCAGAGACAGTAGCCGGTACGCAGGGCAGCAGAGACAGCAGCCCTAAGCCAGAGACTGGGCAGTAGCCTTTAGCCAGAGACTGCAGGGACAGCAGCCTTAAGCCAGAGACTGCAGAGACAGTAGCCTGTAGCCAGAAACAGCCAGATTTCAGGGACAGCGGCCTTAAGCCAGAGACTGCAGAGACATTAGTCTGTAGGCAAAAACAGCAGCCCCAAGCCAGAGACTGCAGGAGCAGTAGCCTTTAGCCAGAGACTGCAGGGACAGCGGCCTGAAGCCAGAGACTGCAGAGACAGTAGCCTGTAGTCGTCAGAGACTGCAGGGACAGCAGCCTTAAGCCAGAGACTGAAGTAGCCTGTAGCCATAAACTGAGGCAGAAACTACAGGGCAAGCAGCCTTAAGCTAGAGACTGCAGAGACAATAGCCTGTAGGCAGAAACTGGAGAGCAGCAGAGACAGCAGCCCTAAGCCAGAGACTAAGCAGCAGCCTTGAGCCAGAGACCGCAGTGACACCACTTTAAGCCAGAGACTGCAGAGACAGTAGCCTGTAGCCAGAAACTGCAGGGGCCGCGAGACAACAGCCAGATTTCAGGGACAGCGGCCTTAAGCCAGAGACTGCAGAGACAGTAGCCTGTAGTCGTCAGAGACTGCAGGGACAGCAGCCTTAAGCCAGAGACTAAAGTAGCCTGTAGCCATAACCTGAGGCAGAAACTACAGGGCAAGCAGCCTTAAGCTAGAGACTGCAGAGACAATAGCCTGTAGTCAGAAACTGGAGAGCAGCAGAGACAGCAGCCCTAAGCCAGAGACTAAGCAGCAGCCTTGAGCCAGAGACTGCAGTGACACCACTTTAAGCCAGAGACTGCAGAGACAGTAGCCTGTAGCCAGAACTGCAGGGGCCGCGAGACAACAGCCAGATTTCAGGGACAGCGGCCTTAAGCCAGAGACTGCAGAGACATTAGTCTGTAGCCAGCAGGGGCAGCAAAAACAGCAGCCTCAAGCCAGAGACTGCCGGAGCAGTAGCCTTTAGCCAGAGACTGCAGGGATAGCGGCCTGAAGCCAGACACTGCAGAGACAGTAGCCTGTAGTCGTCAGAGACTGCAGGGACAGAAGCCGTAAGCCAGAGACTGAAGTAGCCTGTAGCCATAAACTGAAGCAGAAACTACAGGGAAAGCAGCCTTAAGCTAGAGACTGCAGAGACAGTAGCCTGTAGGCAGAAACTGCAGAGCAGCAGAGACAGCAGCCCTAAGCCAGAGACTGCTGAGACAGTAGCTTTCAGCCAGAGATTGCAGAGGCATCAACCTTAAGCCAGAAACTGCCTTAAGCCAGAGACTGCAGTGACAGTAGCCTGTAGCCAGAGACTGCAGGGACAGCAGCCTTCAGCCACAATAGACTGTAGGGGATGTAGCATTAAGTCAGAGACTGCAGGGGCTGGAGCACCGCACCAGGTTAATGTCGTTGCTGACGTGAGCACAACTCTAAGCGTTGAGAACATAGAATTCGCATCATTCCTAAACCCTAAACCCAAGATGTCGCATGACAGGCCTGCTTTCATGGCAAGCTGACATGAACCTAAACCGCATGAATCATCGTCGTACAATTTCAGGTAACCACGTCCTTGCTTATACTTCTCAGTGATCTGAGCGAGATCTGAGCTCCTTCACGCGCAGCTCCCGCAGGCATGCTGGATATACCCTTAATTAGCCTAAATCACATGGATCATCATCCTTCATCAATGAACGACGAAGGTATTTGCATATCATCAAGTCCTTGCTCATACTTCTGACTGAGCTGAGCGACAGCTGAGCTAACGTTCTGCGCTTGCTCCTCTAAGAGAAGCTCTGCCCGGAGCTCAAAGGAATGACTCCGGATTGAAGGAGAGGCCTGGAACCTGAAAGGAAAGAGCCCGAGGCCTGAAAGAACGATCCCTGAAGAGTGAGTTTGCGAGACTCCCCAAACTTCATCTGTAAACTTAACTCACATATAGAGTATATAATATATATATAAATAAAATAAGTGAGAGAGCATCCTTTAGGGTCTACAAAATAATTGATAACAAATATGCTTAATGGAGAATGGTACTATCAGCATTCACATTGTGAGTATCATGTAATTATATTGTTTTATGATTGTTAACTTTAGAGCAGTGGCTGTAGCTACTTGTAGCTTGTTGAAAATGTATACACATATATTTGCAGTGCATCAATATAGCACATCTCTTTACACAAGTTACAAGTAGCGACAGCCACTACATTTTCAAGTTTACTCAGGGTATGGCAATTCAATCACCGCCCGGACAGGCAGAGGGGTACGTGCAGGAAGCCGGCCACACCGCTTCCCCCCCCGCCCGTTAGCTCTGTCTTTAGTTTCGGCTACGGTGATTGAATGTAGTTTACGATAAAACAAAATCCGCGCTGGCATCCAGCCGAAAGGCATCTAGAACAAGCAGACCAAGATATACTTTCCTCCACATATCCGGACCCTCTCAACCCAACGTCTCCGAAGACTATCCTTGGAGACTCCCGCCGGATATCTCTACCGACATTATTTCACTCGGTCAACTTTTCCTGTTACTTATAAACTTCAAGCATTTAGGGAAAAAGTTGCGTTTATTTGTGACTTGAAGTAGGTTTTTAAACTGTTCTGTGCTTCTGGATAACAAGGTGACGCGCGCAAGCGCTCAATTTTCTTTTTTTATTAAGTTAAATCAAGCATACAGACATGACACTACGGGACTCTTAATTGCGTACTAAGTAATGGATATGTGCTCACAGTATTCTTGTGTTGAGCTAGAATTTATCGATGCTTGCTCACAGTATTCTCACATTTCGGAGCTTGCAGTTTGTTGTTAACATGATAACTTAGAAGATTATTTTTTTTATCTCCGACAGGCATTTAGAATAAGCAGACAAAGATTTAGTTTCAGAATACATGTTCCAACCATCCTAGCCTTCCGCTCGAGACGTGGTAACAGACAGAGATGTCGGGGGGTTATATGAATTTGAGTTGTAGGTCTGTCGAGCCTCTTCGCACCGAGCATCCAAAACTTAGAGCTCTTAGACCCCTGAAAAATCTAGCCGATCATAAGTAACAGAATCTAATGCTCTATCCGGACACTAATTAGACTTAAGAATTCGTAACAAGTACTGCGTGTAGACTCGGTAAGTTTCTTGGATCTTTTCAACTCATATAAGTTTTACGCTTATATGAGCTGTTTTCAAACACTCGAACCTCTTGAAGGCTAGAAAGGTTCTCGAGAGTTTAGGCATTCGAATTGCTTTGCGTCTCTTAAGGCTTTGAACACCGATGTGGCAAAAAGAACTCGCACTTATCAGAGGTTAAACGCTGCTAGAAATTTTAAGATCTCAAAGCTGTCTAGGTGTACGCTTTGAGATCTTTAGATGTGGCCTCAGCGAGAAAATTAGCGCTACTCGACAACATATATATATATATAAGTACATTCCGAATCTGAAACTATCGCGATTTATTATTGCGATTTAATGTATTTAATTTTAAACATGCAATATGTTCTTTAAATCCATTTAAAAAACAACAGCAAGCGCGCTGGAAAACTTACAATATTGTATTTAAGCGCAATATAAAAAAAAAAACAGGTTTCTACTTAATAAAATGCGGTGATCTGAAAGCGCCAGGCAGATGTGCTAGGGGAAGAGTAGAGATGGGGCACAAGAGAGGGTGAGCATAAGAAAACAACTTAGAACAGAAAAAGAAAAGTGTGAGAAAAACTAAAGAAGTCGCAACATAACCTAAGCGCAAAACAAAAGAAACATTGCAGGATGATTAACAGATCGGGCCGGCGCAGAGAGAACAAGAAAAGCGTACACCGTAGAACAAACCAGCAAATTCTTAATCAATATTAAAAGGCAGAGTTGGCCTGTCGTATTATTTTCTGTAAAATGATTTTATTCCGAAATTTTAGGGGTGCGACTACTACGACTACGACTACCGCCAAAAGCATGTGACTTGCAGCACAGCTGACTGCTGCCTTTTCTTGCGTCAAGCGCGAAGATATTCTTCATCGTTCTTCTATACATCAGCAAGTCACAGTACACAAAACAACGCACTTCAGTTGATGACTAAAAGGTACTAGAAGCACGTCACTTCGACTTGCTCTTCACACCTGAGCTTCGCAGTGTGTGGTGTCTCAGAGCTTGAAGAGGAGTTCTCTTCAACTTTAGACGCTTGCGTGTTGCAGCGGCTGGTCGCTTGGCGAGCCAGTTTTTGGAAAGCCGCTTTTCGTTCTCACGAGCTGCGACAAGAGGCAGCTGCGCTTTCTTTTGTCTGCCGCAAGTTTCTTGATCCGCACACCACCCCATCCACTCTTCACTTGTCCAAATTGATTTGCTCATGGCTCTGCTAAGCAGAGCAGTCTCAGAGACAATGTGTGTCAGCGGAAAGTAATTAGCCAGATGATGCGCCAGCAACTTAATGTAGCGATAATAACGTAGTTTTAAGGCAAGTGTGGATCGGTGCATAGTGTTCGTGCTGCGCGACCATGAATTTATCTCGGCGTGTAACGCCTCATTGCTTGCAGTACCGCTCGGCAAGAAGTGGAGATGATGGCTGGGGACGGACTGCCGCACACGCACATTATTCATAAGCCATTCCAGTCTATCCGGGGCGCAGGCGGACCACAAGATCTTAAAAATTTCCTTGTTCGGTCCTGCAGCCTTCCGCTTGACTTCGTGCGCGAATTTGGCACAAATGGCTGCAACCGATGTGATGAATTCAATCCTGCTGCGTAGCGGCTTGTCGCACTCCATTGCAGCAAGTATGTCGTTGGCCTGGCTTATAGGCATAGACATTGAAAAAATCATGTCTCTGCATTGCTCCTCGGCTTCCTCCAGAGGTCTGGACATGTCGCCGTCGTAGAAGGACACGTCGCGAGACTTCTCCGATGTGTCCACTGCAACAGTTTTCCTCAGAAGACTGCGTAGCGTCTTGGATCCAGGCGTGCGCTTGTTCCAGTGCCCGTACTCATAGACGATGGCGAGATGCACTGGATCCAGCATCATTCCCTTCAGATTGGGACAAATTTGTCGCAGATCTTTGTAAAATTTTGCAGAAGGACTGTCAGTGGCGACAAACTCTACTGATTTCAACTGCTCTTCGGTAAAACATTCCTCCATCACCGACACCACATGTTCAGATTTTTCTGATTGCAAAGGGTGAAGAAGCAGCACCGCGCTGGATCTGCCTCTCACCGTCAACAAACGTCTCCATGCTAGATCATCTCCGAATGGAGCGTTGTTTCTTTTCTCAGCTGCGGCCCGATAGGACTCTTGACCTTTAAGCTTGAGGCATACCTTCAGAGTTGCGTCCATGCTCAGATACAGCCATTCCTTGTCTGCTTCCAGATGTTTTACCATGGACGTCAGCCTGGCTTGGTACGCCGGTGACGCAGTGATGTCCTCCAGCATAGGAAGCCAGTGCTGCCCGAGCGAAGGAAGCAGTGTGGCAAGTTCGTTGCCGGACTGCATAGCTGCCAAATGGCAACGAGGCCAGATGGTTCTCACCTTTCAAAAGAAATATCAGACTAACCCGACATGTCAGAAAGTAGAATTTAAGTATTTTACTACGTCAAATGCAAAAGACAAGAACTACGACCGTGTGCGTGCAGCACACCTGAGCGTGACTCATGACCATTTCACGGAGAAGCATGTCCGCAAACTTGTGCGTGTAGTAGATATTGCCGACTCTGCGCACGTGGACTGACTTGCCAAGAGCACTTGCGTTCAAGTAGACAGGCCCACTGTCGTCGAAGACAAGACGAATATGCTTGTCAACAAGATTGATCGTGGTCTCGAGAGGCGGCCGAATAGTTTTTCCAAGCACCTCTGCGCTGCGTCGCAGCAGAGCCGTCGTCTGAACCTGCAAAGAAGCGTCGTTGTCGTACAGCGCCAGAATGACTTTCGTCTGCTTCGTGCCACTGGCGACAAACTGTGTTTGCAGACTGTGATATTTCGTCACATGAGTGCGCAGGTATTTTAGCCGAGTGAAAGAACGAAACGGACAAAACGGGCATTTGCGCTTGCCGTTCACAGCCTTGCAATTGGAATCCAAGTTCTCCAGCATGTCTGCAACCTCACGCTCCAAACGCTGCATGATGTTGTCAGAAATAAAAGGGCGGCCTTCCGAGTCGAAATCAATTCTCGACGCAGACAAAGATGGCAGATTGTTGCCATCGTCGTCAGACTCTTCGGAACTGCAGCCTGCGACCATATCCAAAAGCTCGTTGACGTGCGCAGTATCTGCTTCTCGCGACTGTCTCAGCCAGTAGGATGCGATAGTGCTGCGATCCACTGCACTCGCAAAAGCTTCTTGAAACTGTTCAGCGCTCACTCGGAAACCTTCCTTCGCGTCAAACTCTTTTACTTGAAAATTGAACTGCGACGCAGTGAGGACGACCTTTGCCTTCTGCATGAAGCATAAAGGATTGAACTTTGTCATGTGGAAGACCCAAACTGGATTCTAAATCAGCTTTGTAAAGAACATTTGCGCTGCGATAGGATCTGTAGCCAACCTCCGCAGCCTCCTTGTTGGCATCGGAGTTCGCATCTTTAAGCGACGACACGATGGTTTCGCGGAGAATAGGAGCGATATGCCACAAAGCGCACGGTATGCAGTTTCCGGCCCGAGTGCAGATATCAGGAAGTGACTGTCGAGGCGGAACTGCAGTTGCGTTTTCTCGAGCTGCAGAAAGAAAGTCTCGCCCGATCTTCTGAACGATCTTAACCTTGAACAACACCTTCTCTTCGATTTCTTTCTCGCAAGATTTGCAAAACTGCGGAATATCGACAATTGCATTGCGCGACACTCGCATCCCGTCGAAGTGCAGAGAAACGTGGAGCGGCTTCTGGTCTTGTCGCAAAACATGTTCGGACCAGCACTGAAGAATCCGATCTTCAACTGCATGCCACATAAGCGAAAACACAGTCGCTTCAGGGAATGGTTTGCTTTTGACATCCTTGAGATTCAGGTAGTCATCGTGAAGAAGGTTGCAAGCTGTCCAGCGGAGATATAAAGACAGCTTCTGAAGCGACTGTACATTCTCGTCGTTCTTGAAGTTGTCTGGTATGCGACCGCCATTCACCACCGTATTCACCAGCTGCTTTCCTTCACTATGATGTGCATTGATTTTGCGAAAGAAATCCTCGCGCTTGTAAGCGAGTTCATACAGCAGCTCACTTAATTTCTGCGGCAAAGCTGGAGTGGGCTTGATCTTTTCCAGGATTTGATAAACAAGGGTCAAGCAGCAGTTCTGAATGTCTAAATCTACACAATGCGCATCCAGAACATGTACCTGCAGTCTTCGGGACATGGCCTGTGCGCTGCCAGCACCACTGTAGCGACGGGGCTTCACTGAGTAGGCCGGCTCAGCAGGATAGTGATACTTGATTTGCTTGGACACTAAAGTCCGGAAAGCAGAGTCTTGCGATGAGGGAAGCTCTTCCGACTGCAACTCTTTTGGCGTGTAACGTTTTCGCTGAGAAGCCTTGACGCCGGTGGACGTGTCAATGTCGCCGCGAAGCACAATCTTGATGCTGTCCTCGTGAGCCTTCAGCTTCAGCAGTGCACTCTTGTGTTCTCGCATAGCGTCCTGTATGTCTGCCTGCCTCCTGCCTTTCTTTGCGTCGGATCCAGTGAGACGTTGACAGGCGCTCTTGTGATGCGCCTCTAACACTTCCGCGCTGCGCCGTCGACTGCCATGCGAAAACGCATAGCTCCGCAATTTCTGAATGTCGTGTTGCTCTTCAAAATGCATTCTAACATCATCTTCACTCACCGGAGGCAAAATGTCCTTGAAGTCATGCTCAAAAGTCATGAAAGGCAGAAACGATCCTGGCTTCACCTTGCTGGTTTTGTGCTTCACAATTCCAGGTCGAAGCACGCGCTGCGCTTCCACTGCATCCCACAATGCTTCTTTAGTCATGTTTGGTATTCCGGAGTTCCTCAACGTCAGCTTCTTGAACTCGGTGTACGATAGCAACTCCATGCCAGAAGAAAGCATTGTGTCGAACAAGAACTGTCGAAAATTGTCCCACTCATCGTCTTTTGCGTCCCGTGCCTTTTGACTTTCAGCATCTGCTTCGAGGACGGCGGCCAGGCCGACATCTTTTTCTTCTTGTACTTGTCTGTGTCGCACTGGTAGACCGCAGGCTTGCCTCATAACATCCTCCGTGATGTAATTATCCTCGCCGTTGCAGTAATCTTCGATGAATTGGTAGCATGCATCGCGACCATGCATACGCTCGAACGCCCATTGTATTCGAAGACCTGCCACTGAGGCTTGTGATGTTGCAAGGAACTTATTGAGGCTGGGGTCTGCTGCAAAGATGCCGTCTTTCTCATGATCGAGGTAGTTGCAGAGAAACTTCTGATGTATGAAGCGAGCTTTGGCTTTCCATACAAATCCACGTCTGAACATGGAATTAAAATTGGAAACGGAGACGCCAGCGAAGTTCATCATTCGGTTCATTTCAAGTCGCTTCCAGCCGACGATCTGCCACATTCGCGTAGTGTAGCCATACGGCTTGCGGCCCATAATGCCGTCTCCAGACATAGTCTTCTTGAAAAGATCTATGTGTAGCTTCTTGGTACTTTCTGGCGCTTCCTGACCAGTCAAAATAAAGCACTTAGCGAGCGACTCAGCCTGTTTCCGTAGTTCTTCTTCCATGTGCCAGACATTTGGGTCGAAGAACATGTGATGCTGTTTGTACATCTCAGAAAGATGTAACGAATACAGACTCTGGCCAACGCCGCCTGGAGAGATGCCTATGAAACATCTGTCGATGTTCAATCCTCGCTTTGCCAAGGCGAGCGCTGCTTGAAAGCATTGAAACACCTTGAAGTTACACCAGAATGTCTGTTCGTAAAATCGCTCCAAGCGCTTCATATTGGCATCGAGAACAGGGTCCAGCAAATTATGTGGAATGTGCACGTAGCAGTTGTTCGCCGGACCTTTTCTGACTGCCTCGATGTATTGCTCTGACCCTGGCCGATCGTACACAAAGCAGGAATCATTGTAGCACACCGCTGCCTCTCGTTGGTCTTCGGTTTCGCACCATTCCACGATAAGCGAGATCATGCGCGTCTGCATGAGCTCAAACTTCAAAACGCAGCAGACTTTCCAAGTCTTCTCAGCCAAGTCATCGGTCCATGAGTCATTGCTTGTTTCATTTTCCTCACAGGCACGTTGCTCATCCGGATCTGCGTCGAGACGCGCGTCAGCTTGAACTTTCTTTTTGCTTCTGGCAGCACGCCGACAATTCTCCAGAAATACAGCTTCACTTGGAAAGTTTTGAGAATCGCTTACGATCGCCGTCGCGATGGCTTGACTGTTCCTCTGCACATCATCTTTCATTCGTCTGTAGATTCCTTCCAACTCAGTGAAGAAATTCGATATCCGATGAAGCGCAGCCTCAGGAGGAATTCCTCCGAACGTCACGAAAGAGCCGTCGTCGTTGTAAATGTGTAAGAAGCCCTTATGAACTCGAACGTGTCTTCCGCCCTCCACAAGCCAAAAAACTGCGGCAGCATCTGACAGCATAATCTTGTCCGCAATGTTTTTTTCAGAAATGTAAGCGGCCACCATAATAAGTCGCAAGAGCTCTTCGGACGCTGTAGGAAAAACCTGCCTGAGCTGACCCAAAGATGCATTCGTACTCTTGACAATCTCACTGCTGCTGTTCTTCACGTCAGGCGTCACGAGGTTCAACTCGGATGATATGCAGTGTTTTGACTTCTCAAACATAGATTGGAACTGATCCGATGTTTTGTCAGCTCCTGGCATGCGTCGCCGTTTCTTTGCAGCCTGCGGCACCTCGTCAGTGTCATTATCCAAAAGAATACTCAGAGCCGCTTTAAATTCATCGGCAAAATGATCGCCGTCATGTGCCGCAGTTCCTGACAAGCGAACTTCAAAGGGTTCTGTAGCTGGAATTGCAACGTCCGCGCGTGTTTCTGCTGCTTTGGCAAGCAACTGCTGTCTTCTGACATCCATAAGCTGCGAAACAGATTCTTGCATATCCGGAACTTCGTCAATGAATCCGTCTGGAAGATAGTTGGGGTGCACGCAGACAACTATCATCTTGACAATTTTTATGTCGTAGTACCTCTCCAAGATCCAGCGGTAGGTGTTCAATTGAAGACGATAATGGTGTCCTTGACAGTCCGGCACCTCTTGCAGCGGCACTTTCATGTTTTTGCCGTAACTATTGAACTTATCCTTCAACTTCTCGCTGCGTTTCCAGTCCAGCACAATGAATTCACTGGAACCTTTGATTTTTAGTACCACGTCGATGGATCCAGCTAGGTCCTCCTCCGGAGCATGAACACACCATTCGGTTCGAAATACTTCGACATTGCCCATCTTTTCAAGTGCGCGGATAGCAGCATTAAGCTCACCCTCCATGCAGCCAGGACAAATCTGATAGCCATTCAGTAAATGTTCAAGCATTGCATGCATCCAAGTGCCGCAGTTCGCTGCCCTTTCCCTTTTGAGATTCCACGTATCAGCAATCTCGTTATCGTGAAGCACGAGATGCGCCATGATCTCGTCCCACGTGTTCAGCTCCGCACGGCTTGCAACGAACAATTCGCAAATCTTGCTGAGGTCTGGCGGAGTCTTCTTGAGCTCTTCAACGAGATCTGCCTGGTAGAAGAAGTCCGTGCCGATTAACATGGCGCCAATAAGTTTGAAGTCTGCGTCGGGCGCAATATATTCTTTTCGAGGCCAATTTCGACCAGACTTCATTTTTTGTAAAGCAAGTGTAGCATCGAACTCTTCGGAAAACTCGTGTATCAGGGCGGTAACCTCGACGAAATAACTTAGAAACGCTAAGAGGTTGCTTTTTGCCAACTCTTACTATGTATATATTTCACTACGCGCGTGGCAAGACGCAAGCCAGCCAGGTAGCGCTGCATCCGACGACTGTGTCGTTGTAGAAGTACTTGTGTCCCTCTGACTCGAAGCGCAAGAACTCATCGGTGGGAAAGTGATTGATTCTGGCCAGATCCGTACATGCGCTCAAGGACGCTGTCGCTGCGGTCTCAGGCTGAGAGGGCATTTGAAAAATCCGAGGTATGGGGTCGCGACGAAGAACTTCACCCACAATTGAATCGAGGGGGTGAGTCCAGCCTCCTTCGTGCAGGACTGCCTATGTTTTCTATGTCACACTCTCTGAGAAAAATACAAAGACAACTCGCAGTCCTGCCGCAGAAACGTCAGTAACGTCCATGGCTTCTTCGCTTTCATGATCTGATTCTTGACCGTCCTGAGCAAATGATCAGGTTTGATTCAGGCGCGCATTCTAATAATTGCGTAGTCGCATTTTAACGAAGGTAAACGACATTATGTGTCTATGAAGGTAACAGGACCTAGTTTAATTTGCAACCAGGCACTGATCCACCCAGACCGTCGAGATCATCGTCTGCAAATTTGTTGGTTTGATCCTCGACACGGTCGCGCGGATGCAATCACTTTGATCGCTGGGGAAACGATGAACACACAAAAACGAATGCAATCTATACAGCTGCGCTCAAGTAGTAAAAGTGCATTAGAACTTATACATTCTGCAGTGCCAAGACGCGATTGATTGAGACGTTGCAACTTTCTGGAGTACTCTGGCTGCGTGTTCACAGCGAGCTTCTGCCAGCGATACGTGGATCTCCAGAGCATAACGCAGGGCCACACGTCTCCACTCTTCTAAGGAAGAAAATGAAGTCGGGTGAGGACAATGCAAGAGAGTATCGCCGAGATCTGGCCTCAAGCGGCGAGCCTGATCGTAAATGAAATGGTATAACACGACGTCTTGGCCTTGGTGCAGCAAGTCCAATATGATTCTCGCTCTGTGGAGAACTTGTTCCCACTGTCGCTTGGCCATACTGGTTTTCTCATCCGGATCAGGCAGCAAGTACAGTGCCTCAGGCATGTTGTTCCAAACATCAGCGTGCTTGCGCAGGATCTTGTTTATGACGCCATGGAACTTGCAATCAGATTGGAGATGCCATTGCATTCTTTTATAGTATGTGGCTGCGTGCACGTAGGGAAACTTGTCAGCCTCAAGCTTCGCCGCAGCAGAAACTGTAACTGACAAGTAGTCGCTACTGCCCCCGAGAGCATCCTGAAGTTGAGCAGGACAGAAAGGGCATAAGCGGTCTGGGTGATGTAGCACATGCCTGTGGCACATCCATGTCGAACACGTCGGGCAGACTCTCCAACGTGTTGCAGTGATGCATCTCGTCTGCGCGCAGATGCTGCACTTCACTGTCGCAGTGTGAGATAAAGGAGATGGCTTAGACCTGAAGCTTGGCTGGAAATCGTCTGCGTGTGTTCGCCTGTACAGCCACACGAACACTTCTGCTAAGGGAGGCGCCATCTCCATGCCGTTGGCGTTTGTGGTAATTCTAGTCACCCCGACGTTATCGAGTGAGACTTCAAAGCAATGGCTGCTCCACTCGAGCGCGAAGTTGTGGACGGTGTCTGCTCGAATCTGATGCCGTTCTCTGCCGTAATGAGGACGAGGCATTTCGCCGTTCAAGCCATAGGACCAAGTTGCGTTGCTTCTGAATAGATTGTCTATACGACAATATGATCTCTTGATTCCCCGCCATTCCTTAACGCCCATGTAAAGGCCACAAGTAGATGCAGGGAGGATGAGGTCGAACGTTGCTCTTCCCATCATCGGACCTATGGAGTGGAAACCGAGAATGTCCGTTCCGACGTTGCCAGGCAAGCGCATACGCTGCACTGGCATACTAACATAGATGTTTTGCGGCATAGTTGGGAATAAACAAAGTTGCCTGCATCTCACACTTGCCGCGCTTGCGATGTTGCAAATAGGTAGGATCGAGTTGATTACAGAGCGATCATGGAACTCGTCCCCCTCTAAGTACAAGACTCTGTTCTGCCAACGACTAGAGTCTCGCACGGCCTCCTTCAGTGCTCGGCAGGTGGAAGCCAGTGTCCTGAGATGAGCTGGCGAAAAATGAAACAGGGTTAGATCTCTGACAACATCCAGAGGAAGACTGCCTCCGATGCCGTCGAAGTCGTCTGCGTCCCAGCGCTTGTTACCCTGCGCATTTGCTGCCAGCACAGCAGCTGTACTCGCATCATCTTGCGCATGAACTTGCTTTTGTTGGGCTTGCAGGCAGCACGCCACTCTCACGAGATCCGCGGCAAGGCAGCTATCGTCAGAGCCGTTTTCGATGCACTGATAGCATTCGTCACGGCAATGAACACGTTCGAATGCCAGTTGCGTGCACAGCCCTGCGTTGGCAGCCTCTGACGTCGCGAGAAATTTGCGGAGCGCGGGTTCTGCAGCGAAGACGCTGTCTTTCTCATGATGCTTCACAGAGTACTCTGTTGCGACGCACTCTGTGCTGCCACCCATAGCATCCTCATCATCTGCACATGGGTCACCTGACATGCTTTGTTTTCTGCTGAAGCCGGACACAATTGCTGCTTCCTGCCAGATGGGCTTCCCGACAGTAGAGCCTGGCAGTAGTTCGAAATTCACGAAGTCATTACCGAAAGCATGTAGCGTGCCCAGGTACAGACTGATAAGTGCAGGATGGATGCACATTGGAATCTGAATTTCATACTGTGTTTTTGCAGGCCCGCGTGGTCGGATTAGATGCGACACATCACTGCATGTATCGGCACAATGCTGCCCCAGCGTTCCTTGTCTCGCGCAGCCGATGTACTTCTTGTAATCAAAATCCGAAACTCTGCGGCCGCAAGCATAACAAAGTTGTCGCCGTCTGCACATGGCAGCTTTCAGAATTGTATGCTCGCTCTGAAACCAGCGGACGAACATGTCTTCCGTTTCTGGCCAGGCGAACGCAGATCCTGCCAATGGCGGAAGTGCTATTTGCGTTGAGCGGCGTTCACTTGTCAGTCGTACATGACAGCCAACTGGCAGCCAGGATATATCATCGCTTTCTTGAAGGCAACATTCACCAACTTCAAGGCGGTATCTGTTTCCGCGCGTTTTCAGAAATCCGAAAGCAATGTCGAGATACGACCAAATGCCGTCCCAACTGGGATAAGGTAAGAAAGGAATGATTACTGCTTGCTCGATTCCGGCGTCGCCTAACTCAAATAAACAGAATGAGATGCGTGTAGTTCCCAGTGGGTAGAAAGGCACTGCCATGAACATGAGGGTACGCACTTCTTTGTCGAATAGGATTGCAGGCAAAGCTCGACAGCCAGGTCTGTTGATGTTGTATGCCCGCGCGACTACGTCAAAGGGAACCTCGCCAGGCGAAATCCCAATAAGTGTACTTCGTCGTTGTCCGAAGAAAAAAATTCTGCATCGTCGATTTGTGGAGGAGGTCTCGTGTATCGCCGGCACGCAATCCTGCGAAAACTCTGAAGCGCCTCCTTTGCCATCTTGCTCCTGACGCCGATTCCATCGCCTGCAAACGACGAAGAAGGTGCATACGTATTGGCAGCTGCGTGCCACTTGTTCACCAATGTTGTACTATTCTGTTTATGATGTCATTAATTGCAAACGTGTGAGGCATTGAGTTTGATATTTCTGCTGAGATTCGGTGCTTTGGTTATAGGCTGGAAGTCGGCCGCGGCATCACTTCTCTCGCACCTGCAGGATTCGACATGCGCTTGCTTTCTCAGATGATGCCGCGCAATACACAAACAAGCTTCTTTGTGTAGTAATTGTCCCGCGTGACCTTGCATCAGAAGATGTAGACGACGTTGCTACATAGCTGCTGGACGTCCTCGCAAGCGCAGATTCTGAAATGCATATTCGCAATGCTGGTGTTGTTAATAAAGTTTTGCTACTGAATTTCTCAGCTGCGCAAAATTGCAGGCAGTCCGCGGCGAAGCCTGCAAAGATGTGAGCGGTGTTGCCTTGCGTCGAGACCACCTCACAAAATTTAAGACATTGATTGTTTGATGAATGAATTGAACCACTGTGCGCAATGTCAAGTGCGTGTTGGGTTTTACTACCGCAAAGTGCGCCTTCTGGACGACATCGTAGTCAAAATATCGTCGAACTCCCGCAGCATCGCCCGTGAATCTTTGATCGTATCCGACCAAAACGCTGTTTTCAGTGAAGGGCAGTACAGCATTGCGCCGGGAAAGCCGCGTGGAAACCCCAATTGTCTGATGAGGGGATGTTGAGGATGTAGCTGCCACGCTTCATATCGATCACGAAAATCCCCAACGTTGCAATCGCTGATTGAGTTCAGCGTTGGTCGAGGCGTGCATTGGCTTCTACGAAAAACAGCCCATTCATCTTTTAATCTCCACTCCAAATGTGAACCAGGGTGGAAAGGCTCGAAGTTGCTTGGAATTTTGTACGAAGAAGGCTGCGCCTGAAGCGTGGTTCCAAGCAGATTTACAAGTGCAGATGGGCTGCTCATTCCGATAGCTGCAGACACTCGTAGGATACTATTTCCTGCCTTGGGCTCCAAATCTATGGATGCTGTAGATGTTTGGCTAGAAGCCGAAGTTGCCTGCACACACGCAAGCATATTCATGCAAATTACAGACACTTGAAGTAACTTTGCCCGTATGCAAGCATTTGCAATATGCTCATGCACGCAGCCTTTGCACGGGATGTTCTTGACGAACGAGACGTTGAAGACGCAGCCGAGTCTGCCTTTTTGACTTATAAAAATAGGAACAGGCACGCTTTTTACACGAGCAAGCTGAGTTTTGAGAAAACATAATCAATTGATGTTCTTTTGCTGCATGAAAGCACTTGCAACACGCTTAAGCATGCAGCATTTGCACTGGATGTTCTTGACGATCTCGACGTTGATACAGTTGAGTTTGCCTGTTGACTTATTTAAGACAGAAGCACGCATGCCTCGCATCCGTGAACTTGTCACACGCGAAGCGCTGCGCTGTACTCAACACAAAAGCAGAATCATAGGCCTTCATCGTCGAGCTGCTAGACAAGGTCGGGGTCTGTCAATAATTGCGCATGTGACGAAACTGATGATCTACTGACGAAGACATGCAACGCGCAAGGCCTGACTGTCTTGTCTTGCACTGCAGAAAGCCTGACATATTTGTTTTGCATGTGACATAACAATGACTTGAAGATACTGCGCTTGCTAAATGGCGCCTCCAGCATGCCCGGAATGTCCAAGATCACATCTTGCAGTGTCTTTGTTCTTGGACTTGGCACGTCTCCGCCGTGTACCACCAAGTCTCTGCGCAAAGCTCTTTTCATCCAAGGCCTACGAAGATTGTCGTGAGCAAACGCCACATGAGTTTATGGGTACGTGCGCCAATATGTATTGGTTTCTTAGGTTCTGACTCGAGGCCAGAGCCCTGAGAATCCTCAGAGATGTCTAGGATGTCCACAGAAGATCCCGCCTGACGTAGCAGAGCGCTTTAAAAATACGAGCTACAGGACTGAACAGCGCCTGCAAGCGGTAGATTTTGTACGCTTGCTTGGGATTCAAGTAGACGACTCTCGTAAATGGACATCTCCACCAGGTAGCCTGACGTAATCTCAGCATGCAATTTTATCGATTAGAGATAATTCGCAAAGTGCCTCCGTGTTCGAGAGACACGCTCGTTCCCATAAATGTCGCTGCTTGGTGAAATTAATTTCGCAGCCATTCTCGTCAACGCGAACAGCTACGAAGTGATTGTCAGCCAAAACGATGTATTCGCCGAAAGATGATAGGCTTTTGGTAGGCACCGGTGTCAGGCGCTTCCTTAGTTTGCTGGCTCGTGCAGTTATAGGGATTGAATACATTGCAATACAAGTTCTGCTGAGTGTCTCGAATGGAAGCAGCATTTCGTTGCCGTTTCTGAGTGCCCAGAAAGGTCCGTCGCAGCTGTAAGGGACCTTTACGCCGTGTGATCGGATGGCGTCGATCAGGCAAACTTCAGCGAACTTCTTCTGACCTGCGCATGACGCACTGCTTGCTTGATGAACTGACTATAGGCATTTGTCACTATTCAAAAGTTACGAGTCCAAAACCCTTAACCTACGTGACTCTTTCGGTTGGCGGTTCGGGCTGTGGGCACGCAGAAGTGCCAACTCAACTTCCAAGGTTGCGCCGATCCAGATGCACACCGTTAAGGCGCTATGTGTTTTCCGAATTATTGCGCTTTACTTACTCTGCATTGTTATATGCTTTATGCATCACAGTGTTAAAACTCTGAATTGTTTTATTTACTGCTCGCAGTGACCTGGTTGTTTTGCCCAGAAGTGTGTGCAGAACGAAATCAGAGACGTGTCGTTGTCGGTTGCACTCCAGAATGGGCCGTCGCGACTGTACGTCACCTTGAAGCCGGTGCATTGCACAATGTCGAGCAAGTCACGATGACCTCATGATATAATATATTGATCTAGACACACGTGTGCGCTTTCAGTGACATGTTGTCTTGCTACAGTCTCGACAGAAGAACACGCACTCGCACTTTGGGCTGCTATATTATTTCTTTGAGCATTGAATATATCCAAGATGCTGGTGGAGCTCGAGGGCTTGTGTGTGCT